>PYXC01002106.1:37500-40000 GCA_015244755.2 Tenualosa ilisha
AGGCAGAGGTAGGGAGAGAACGCAAGAGAGAGAGAAAGAACGGAGCAGGGACACAAACAGAGAGAGAGAGAGAGAGAGAGAGAGAGAGAGAGAGTGCTGATAAAAATCAGCGTTAACCTTGCGTAGCTGCCGACTGAATGGAGGGGAAAATGAGGCCTGATATGATACTCATGCATAGAGCGCACAGACAGAGAGAGAGGCGCGTGTCACCGGCGGTGCGCAGAGAACATTTCAAATCCCAGAACCGCAATCCCCACACTCACATTGCACACAGTTTGTCATTCTCAAGCCCTCTTTGTGGAGTTGTGTTTCAGAATGTCTTTTTTCTTTTTTTTTGGTGCCGACACAGCTACGCTAGGCTGCTGGTTGTTGGGAGTCATGTACTGCTTCAGACACGTCTAAAACCCAGAATGTTTTTTGGAGGGGAGGTGGGGAGGTGGGGAGGGGGGAATTTTGCAGGCAGGTAGGGTTGGGGTTGGGGGTGGGGTGGGGGTGTGGTTGGGTGCCTTTTCGTTAATTTGGTGCTTGGCGCACCATGCTTGGCGGGCGCTGAAATCAGATGGAAATGAAATCTCTCCCCATAAAGCCACCAAACAGCCTCTGACACCTCCACCCCCTCTTCAGCCCCCCTGCAAATAAATGAAATCACGCGGGGCAGCCGCACAGGTTATTTACTGGATAGCGAACACACACACACACACACACACACATACATACACACACACACTCGCCTGGGGTTTCAAGTAGCACCCAACCATCACCACAGGGAGCAGTGTGCTGTGTGTGTGTGTATGTGTATGTGTGTGTGTGTGTGTGTGTGTGTGTGTGTGTGTGTGTGTGTTTTCACCGGCGCCAGGCTGCAGTGAAGTGACAGGATTAAATGCAGGTTAATCGGCTGTTTCGAATGGCCCTGTCTAAATGAGAACTGGAATGGGGAGGGTTGGACATGGTGGTGGTGAAGGTGGTGGTGGTCATGTGGGGGATGGCTGTGGTCATAGGGAGAGAGAGAGAGGGAGAGAGAGAGAGGGAGAGAGAGAGAGAGAGAGAGAGAGAAGAGTGAACGAGAGTGAGAGTGAGAGTGAATGAGGAGTGAGAGTGTGAGCAGGCCTGGAAATGGCCACAGCCGGTGTGATTGATTCTCCAGTTAAAGAAGGCCCGGGGACAGAATCCATTAGCAGGGTGTGAATAGGTAAAGAGCCAGAGACAGCTGGGGTTTCCTCCAGCCTTCCTACCCCTGGAGTGCAGCACAGGGCCCACACCCACACCTCTTTACCCCACTCACAGGCATGGAGACTGGGGACCAGGGGGATGCCTCTCACAGAGATTATGGAGCATGTAGCCTATAGCTCCCTGTGTGTTTACATGCATTACTGTAGTGTGGGAGTCCCCATGCCCATGCAGGAGAGTGTGATTTCACGTTGTTGTTGGTTTTAATCATTAGAATTGCTGTATTTAGTAGTTTGCATGGATTCGACCAATTTAATTTCATCCATGTTGTGACCAAATTTGCAGCATAGCTCAGGTTCGTAACATAGCTCTTGTGTGTGTGTGTGTGTGTGTGTGTGCAGTTTGTCTCTAAACCACTGGCTCCCACTGATATCACACCTTTCATTAAAGAGTTAGGAGCAAAGCCCCCCTGCTGCTTTCGCAGGCAAATCACTGCAGCTGTGAAAGAGATCTATAAAAGTGGCCCACAATTGCAGGCAGAGGAAAAATGAGGCAGAACACGGATGAACACACACACACACCACACACACACACACACACACACACACAGACATGATTGCTCGCACAATCACGCAGAAACAAGAACACCCACTCACTCACCAACACTCTCCCACCTCCCCTGACACATACAGACACACACACACACACAAGCATGAGCACAAACACACATACTTTTCCCGTAACAAGCGAGTCCCTAGACCATACTACAGCTCCCTGTAAATTTACACAAATGCCCTGTCAGAGTTGGTGTGTGTATGTGTGGGTGCGTGTGTGTGGGTGTGTGTGTAAGAACTCCAGTAGCACGCAGACACAGTGAGAGGGAGAGTGGCTCGTTAGACCAGCTAACTGTGCAGAATAACACAATGATTTGCTGTCCTGGACTAAGATGTTCCTCAGCTCTCTGCCTGTCAAAAGCCCACCTCTACTGATACTACTACTGCCCATATACCAAAGACCTCACCACCTTTTTCTCTTTCTCCATACATACACACATACAATACATACACGCACACACACACACACACACACATACAATAGACACATATCACCTATTAACTGTAATGTAATCACCGTATTACATATTACCTCTGTCTTCTTCTGTGAATGCATACATCATTTTGTGTGTATCCCTACGTAGATATTGTGTGTGTATGTGTGTGTCTGTGTGTGTGTGTGTGTGTGTGTTTATGCATGTGTGAAGAATTGGAAACCCCCCCCCCACACACACCTTCTCCCTCCCCTCCCCTCCCCTCCACGTTGGGTTCCTTAGAGA
>PYXC01002106.1:42500-55000 GCA_015244755.2 Tenualosa ilisha
GTGTTTTCTCTTGTGTGGAGGAGTCTTATGGAAGGCAATGAGTTCCTGCTAATGCTCTGACAGCTGTAATTGTGGAGCGTGTTAAAATCAGAGGGAGAAGCACCTAGTCCTCCTTTTCTCCTCCCAGAAAGACTGGGTGCACTGGGGTGAAGGGGGTGGACCTGAAGTAGTGTGTGTGTTTGTGTGTGTGTGTGTGTGTGTGTGTGTGTGTTTGTGTTAAGAGGGGCCAGTCTCATCAGGACAAAAACGGTTTGAGGAGCACTATACGATACTGGTATTGGATTTTTTGATGTGCTGATTATAGGTGTGAACCTCTACAATGTTCTGTGCCTTTGGGGCCTTGTGAGTGGTGTGTGTGTGTGTGTTTGTATATGTGTGTGTGTGTGAGTGTATGTATGACAGCCCTAGCGACAACACTGAATATGCCTGCATCAGGAGGAATTTAGACTGAAAGGTTTCCAAGACAAGGACGGCAGGGTCACACAGAATGTCACATGAATAACAATGAATCATGTCATAAATTGGTCGCAGGTGCCTGCTGGTCAAGATGGGTCAAGCAACCACCAATTTTTTACTCAATTACCACTGAGTGACGCTCCCCAAATGTAGCCCACCAAAATGGCAGGCGAGGGAGGGGGGGGGTTTATAACTCTTTTATGAGCTGGTTTTCAGCCTTTCACACAATCTGCATAGCTGGGCAGTCTCTTTTTGCCTATTGTCTCACTCTCTTTCTTGGGAGCTCTTCCCAACTTTCCCAATAGGCATGCAAGTGACAGAGCAATATGTGTTGTGTGTGTGTGTGTGTGTGTGTGTGTGTGTGTGTGTGTGTGTGTGTGTGGTGGTCCACCCCAATAGTGTGTGTGTTTGTGTGTGTGTGTGTGTGTGTGTCAGCACTCACAGTGAGGTTAGTGGAGCTTAATGATGCTATTCTGCCACCACCCAGGGGCTCAATGGTGTGCCTTTTCAAGGTGGACAGCTCCCTGAAAAAAAAGAAGGGTTAAAGCCCAGAGAGAGGCTCCTACCCCCCTGGGAGTCCACACCCCCTGGGGACCCGGCATTGTCTCCTTGGGCAAACATTCCCACAGAAAGGGGAAAAAGCCATTTGGTTCCCCCGGCTTGCGCCCCTTTCTCTGCCTGAGGAGGTCTTCTCCAGTCAACAGCTGGACATGACGTGACAAATTGGAGGCTTTGTTTCTGCAAAGAGGTAGGGGGACTGGAGGCTGAGCGTTCTGGTGGTGGCCAGAGAGGGTTGTGGTGGTGTGTGTGTGTGTGTGTGTGTGTGTGTGTGGAAGGGACCAAGGGACTGTCACTGAAAGGATGCGGAGAGCCAGAGAATGCATTGTGAATCACCCTGCCACAATGGAAATTGTATGTCTTAAAGGGAAAATATGTTGGAGGTAAGGCTTTGTTTGAAATTTAATTGCTCAGCATCGTCGTTGGTGAGAGGGTGACTCAGGAAAGTGTGTGTGTGCACTCTCGGTAAAGTCCAGAGACCACAGGTGAATCGGAAAAGGCTGATTTACAGAAAAATAAAGTGGTGCTTGCGTTCGGCCACAGCAGCAGATTCTGCTGCAAATGAGTCTGTGCAGACCTTGTAAAACAACCCGGAATAGCAAAACATCCAACCACTGTAATTATTTGCTGGATTCTTAGCAAATAAAAAGACAGTCATAAAAAGGGAGGGGAAGGGGATTTTGAGTCGAGCGTTTAAAGCGACAGAGCACTTGAAAGACAAAGCCAGATTAAAAGAACAGGACCAGCTCAGCAGTACCGTTTTGTTCTCTTTTTCTGTGCCTGCGTGTGTGAGTGTGTGTGTGTTTGTGTGTGCATGTGTTTGTGAGTGTGTACGTGTGTGTGTCTGTGTGTGTGTGTGTGTGTGTGTGTGTGTCTGTGTGTGTGTGTGTGTGTGTGTGTGTGTGCGCGAGTGTGTGTGTCTGCGTGCAGGAGTGAATGGATTCTAGCAGGGCAGGCAGGGATTCCCTGCTGGCGACCCTGGGGTGAGAAAGCTCTGCATTTGACAGAGTCCACCTCTTAACTTGTTAACTTGCTAATTGGCCAGCAGTCACTTCATGAGCTGAACAATGGACTGCCGGCTGAGTGATGAGCCCCTCTCTCTCTCTCTCTCCGTCTCTCTCTTTCTCTCTCTCCCTCTCTCTCTTTCTCTCTCTAAGAGCCTGGGCCTAGGGGGCCAGGTGGCTGCAGAGGGGAGTCCAGTTTTGGGGGGGGGGTGGGGGGCGGGATGGGACTCATGGGGGTGGCGTTTAAGGAGGGGAGGAGACGAAAGAGGTGGGTGTATGGGTGGGTGGGGGTGTTGTAGTGTTGTGTTGTGTGTGAGGTCTGGCTTGGTTGCCAAGGGAACCGGAGGCCTGATATATTATCTGGAGTAGCATTGCACTGACCCACAGAGAGCCTGGGGCGTGAGGAGGGTGGCGGGGGGGGTGGGGTGTAGTAGTAGTGGTAGTGTCACCCCCACCACTTTCCCATCCATTCCAACTTCCACACCACCTATATCTGCCCTCTCCCCTCCCTCTCCCACACCACCTAAACAAGTCCCTCTGTCCAAACCCAAATCCCCCCCGCCTCCCCAAACAGCTCAGTGAGGCGCAGTGTGCTTGTTGTTTGCCCAGCGTGGTATTGGCAGTGCTGTGCTGGACGCGGGGACTGGTGAAGGGGTGGCGCTGAGACCCCAGAACATGTTAAGCAATTAGTAAGAGCTTACAGGGCCATTGCCGCGACAGCTGCTCCTAGTGCAAACAGTGGGGGCGGCCAGGGCCCGGGCCTGGGCTGGGGCTGGGGCTGCGGCTGGGGCTGGGGGCAGGCAGTGCATTGTGGTGGCAGTGCTTCGGTGCATGTGGGAGTGTGGTCGGTAAACACAATAGGGGCCTTGCATACACGGCCAGCAACAACAGCGGCACTAACAGCAGTGTGGCTGCTGCTGGTGGTGGTGGTGGTGGTGGTGGTGGTGGTGTCAGGGGCAGATGCCAGACATCGCCAAGCGTGTCTGCCGGGAAGCGAGGCGCACAAAACACACCATTACCACCGCTGTGCTGGGAGGAAGCCTACAGGAGGCTCGGCCAACGTGGGTGTTTCATCACCACCAGTGTTTGTGTGTGTGTGAGTGCATGAGTGTTACGTGTTGTGTGTGTGTGTGTGTGTGTGTGTGTATGCGAGTGCCTCTGGTCCACCCCAAGCTCAAAACAACAGACAGTACTGTAGAGTCTTGGCCCCTAAGGAAGGTCAAGCCTAACTGTGGCAGTGAAGGGAGAGGCCAAGCAGAGATCATGTCATGGAATTACAGGTACGTTTCAGGAACAGTTGACTCAGTGTGAGCCAGACAGCTGCATGACTTTTAAAAAATGAGGAGAACTTGAGAACAACGTCTGTGCGACTTTTTGGTCTGTGTGTGTGTGTGTGTGTGTGTGTGTGTGCTGCGCATATGGGGGCTCTGTCGGAGGGCTGCTGTTAAATAAATGGCAGGGGAGTTAGCCCATGTGTTCGCCATGTTAGAATAACACGCCTCACCCCATCCCCTGTCACACCAGAGACCCAGGGTGGCAGAGGAAGGCCGGGGCAGGTGAACTCATGCCTGACAGAGGGCTCCTTCTGTGGGCCAACTCCTCAGGCGAGGCCTAGGCCTGACGCGGGGCCTTGTATATTTTCCTGGCTCCTCTCTGTTTATGCACAGCTACTCCATGTGGATTCCCATCAAAGGGAAACGTTCCTCTCCTCCAAAACCACCAAGGTTGTGAGAAGAGGAGATGTCATAGTTTCCAACCCACTGTTTGGTCAGTGTCTTCAACTCTTCAACTTTCAGCTGTCACTGTTCCAACACGTGCAACCTTGTGTCTGTGTGTGTGTGTGAGTATGTGTGTGTGTGTGTGTGTGTGTGTGTAATCCATTTCTTTCACCCCATTTAAACACCCAACATCTGTCAGGACCTCAGTCACTCACACAGGGAATCGTCCCCATTGCCAACTTTTCCTACAATGTTTTCTGCAAACACTGAAAAAAGAAAAACAATCCACAATCTAAAAACAATCCAAACTTTAACACCCCCCACCCACACCCGTTCATTTATCTCACCAGGGCGCTGGGCTGTCCAGAAGTCTTTACTGGGCCATGTCAGAGCAGGTGTCTGGGCCCCAGGCTAGTTGTCTGTCTCCAGGGCCGACTGTGTGTCCAGAGCTGCTGCTCACCCATTGGAGAAACACACACACACACACACACGTTCTCTCTCTCTCTCTCTCTCTCTCTCTGTGTGTGTGTGTGTGTGTGTGTGTCAGCTCCTGGCCATTATGCTGGCCCTGCTATTCATTAGCACAGCCCTGCTGCCTGCCTGCCTGCCTGCCTGCCTGCCTGCCTGCCTGCCCCACTCTCTGTAATGTGGATGCTCTACTGCAGCCGGTGCTCAGTGGCTCCCTAACAAGCCCCTATTGTTCAAATGAACCTCTGCAGCCGCACCATGAGTAAACCATTACATCAATAAGCCGACATCATTTAGGAAAGGGGGCAATTAAATCGGCGCATGCTGACACACACACACACACACACACACACAAACACATGTTTAAGCTAGTGCTTACACTTACACATGGAACCACACACTGGCATGCACACACACACACACACACACACACACACACACACACACAGACACACACACACTCACTCGCTCACCTCTTTGAGTGTCTTAGTGCCCCTGTGCTGTGGCAAATGCCTGCCTTCATGTGGCTTCCTACAGTGCTGGCAGACAGGCTGATAGACAGACAGACAGAGGGGGAGAGAGAGAGAGGGACGAAAGACAGCGAAAGAAAGAGAGACAGAGAGAAAGAGAGAGAGAGAGAGAGAGAGAGAGAGAGAGAGAGAGAGAGCGCAAGTATGAGATGTCGGCGGTGGCAGAATAACCACTCCATCAGACCCGGGTGTCAAACAATGCAAACATGATCTCTATATTTGGAGAGGGGCTGCTGCGCCCGGCTTGGCGGGCAGGGATAAGGGGGCCGGGAGAGGCGGCCCCGCCGTGCCGCGCTGTGCTGTGCTGTGCTGTGCCGCCGCCTCGGTGTCATTTAAAGGCAGCGGCTCGGAATGATAAATAAAAGGCCCCCGTGTTCCTCCGCGCCTGGCTCCCGTCATGGTCCTTCGAGCCAGCGGCCACGGGAACCTCATCTCCCTCTCTCCCTCCCGCCTCTGTCTCTTCAGCTCCCGGGTATGTGCGTGTGGTGTGTGTGTGTGTGTGTGTGTGTGATGTGTGTGAGAGAGGAATATATTGTGTGTGTCAGTGGGGATGATGGGTGACTTGTGCTACTTGTGTCTTGTGTTCCTAATGGGCGACATGTGTCTATTTGGAGCGCAGTGTACTTTTGGGCAGCATAGTGTGTGTGTGTGTGTGTGTGTGTCATCACACACGCAGGGTTTTCCTTGTAGGCACACTTTTGCTTTCCCATCTCTCCCATCCTCCTCTGCACCCCCATCCCATGCCCCCCCCCCTCCACATTCCCCCCCACTGCCCTCCTGGCTGGCATCTGTTAAGCTGCTGAAGAGAAAGTTGTGTGCTGAGACCGGAGCGTCTTGCTGGGTGGATTTGAACAAGCACATGCCTGTTCTACCCCGGTGGCCTATGAAATGAGAAAATCAGCCACTGTGATGCCGACGGGAGCAGGCCTTGGGTGATAAATCTGTGAGGAGGGCTTTTTTGCATGTGTGTGTGTGTGCGTGTGTGTGTGTGTGTGTGTGTGTGCATGTTTGAAAAAGAGAATGAGTTAAGTGTGTATTTGTATTTGTTTTATTTGTTTGTGCATGTGTGTGTCATTGTCTGTGTATGTGTGTGTGTGTGTGTGTGTGTGTGTGTGTGTGTGTGTGCGTGTGCGTGTGTATCCATGAAAAAAGCCCAGATTTGGGGATTTGATTTCAAAGGATCAAAGATCTGTGTCCCAAAAATCATCACCTTAAATACATTCCATTAAAAACATGTATGAGTTTATTCTTCACCTCCAGTGCTTGTTTGTCAGTAATATCTCTAAATTTAGCTCTGCGTCTTTACAGCCATCTAAAGAAAAAAACAAGATGCACAATTTATGTTTCAAACCCATTCTGCCAAAAAATTTGAATACATTTGACATCAGTTTTTAATGTTTGTTTGTTTTTTTTGCAAACTGAAGTTAACCACAATCTACCGTACCCTAACATCAATAACGTAGGAAAAAATGCCATAATGGAGACTTCATTTCCTCTTATGAGATTTTGTTTATAGCTTGGCTCTATCATGATGGTGTTGGTTAGACATCTCAGCCCAGCCCAGCCCAGCCCAACCCTTACATGCACACTTTTGTGGCGAGTTTTGTTGTGTTAATAAAACTGCATTCCTTGTCCCCTAATGGCCCCCTGAATGTGGTGGCAGGCAGGCAGGGGTTGCGGGCATGGAGGAAACCCAAACACTCTTCCACTCAGAGCCCCCCCCCCCTTCCAAACACACACACACACACACACACACACACACACACACACACACACACACACACCCTGCCTCTTGCCCCTATACCCAACCCAGTGCAGTGCAGATGGATACTGTTAAATGTCACGGAGGAGCTGATAGTGTCTGCTGATAGGGATGAGGCCTGTAGGGGGGAAGAGGAAGAGAGGGCTGTTTGATGTGCTGCTTCTGCTTCTCCTGCTGAAAGGAGGCGGGTGGGATTGATGGGAGGCTACTGTTGCTACTGCTGCTGGTGGGGGGGGGGGGGGGTTGGGCTGGGGTGTCTTACACCTGTGGGAGAGCGGATGTGTCTGTTGCTCTCAGTCACCCACAGACACCATGAGGGTGTGTTAAAGGGCAGGTATGCAGGTGTGGAAATGTGTGTGTGTGTGTGTGTGCGTGTGTGCGTGTGTGTGTGTATTTGTGAGCAAGAGAAACAAAGAATGATGAATTAGAGTTGAAATCTAGTTCCACAACTATATGTATGCAGCACAAACAGTACAGGTGTTCAGACAGTTCACACATGACATAGGACAGACACTGTGTACATCTGACTCTCAGCTCCAGCAGAAATACTCCTTGAGTACTTGAATACTCTAGCTGAGCATTGGCATTCTTGCTTTCAACTGCACCATGTTGACCATCTGTGACAGGCAGATCAATCAGCCAATCCCATTAGCAGCATCTCCCTGGAGATGAAAGGTCACGTGACGTTGCCGCCGTCCTTCCTAGTGTGCTGGGTCCATCAGCGTAGGAGCTCAGGTGTTTGTCTGTGGCCAGACAGGGTTTATGAGGTGTCACCATCACCCCCTCCCTGCAACCCCCCCCCCCCACACACACACACTCTCTCCAGACCATTGGCTGTCTGGTCTATTAACTCCCACCTCTGGCCCTGGGATAGAGCCATCTCCGGGGCTGAAGGAGAAGGTAGGGGAGGCAGTCGGTCTCCAGCTCCCTCCCTCTCCTTTCCTCTCTCCCCTCTGTGTGAGGACTGGAGGCCAAAGCCAGCAGACATGGGTGGTTTGGCTCCTACAGGAAGGAACTTATGGAGTAGCACAAACAAGAGAAGTCCTAAATTTAAGTGCTCGAGCGTTCCACGCACGCTCCTCTACGAGCCTCGTGGGCGACTTTGAGTTGAGTTGAGTTTCACTCCACGCGAGTGCAGACTGGGCGCACCATAAAGAAAAAAAAATAAAACACCGATATCCCTCCCTGGCCTTTTGTACAGGGGAAAAAATATCAGAGTATCAAATCTAGCAGTGCATCTAGCAGCTAGATTGGCAGTGACACTTGCGTGCAGTTTTAGGGCAGGTCAGCTGACTCACCTGAGCCACAATAAAAGACCCTGGTTTCAGCCTTCCCATCAGCCCCTACCTAGATTCAAGAACAGGGTCCCCCCTCCCCTGGCTCAGGAGTCATCCACGTGCCTGGGCCAGTGGCTCCAGCGCCAGGCTGGCTCTTCCTGTGGGCCTCTCCTCCTCCTGGCCCCCACGCTGTTGTGACTCCTGACAAGTCCTCCAATTTGCTCAGCTGTGTGAAGAGCTGGGAGGCCATTGATATCTTCCCATTTATAAATGATCAGGCCCCTGCTCTCGGGTTACGCCTCGGGGACCTGGAGGGGATGGAGGGAGACAGAGAGAGAGAGAGAGAGAGAGAGAGAGAGAGTGAAAGAGATAGTGTTGGGAGAGAGGGGGGGCAAGGTTGTGTCTTTACCCTCATCACCAATAGTGCGCTCAGTTGACCCCCCCCCCCCATAGGTTTTCACACTCATGCTCAAAAGCACCGTGCTCCCGCCAGGGTGACTGCCATCCCGGGAGCTGCCACATACCAGATGCAACGTGCCCCATTGATCCACTCCCTTCTCAGATTTAACACAGGCCTATTGGTGGGAGGCCGCAGGGACTTCTCCCTCATACATTTATGTGTGTGTGTGTGTGTGTGTGTGTGTGTGTGTGTGTGTGCACAAACAGTGTGGCCCAGTCACTAATGAAGGTCGAAAGGATACTACAGCCCCACTCCATGAACACTCGTATAACACCCTATGTAGAAAATATGAAGACGGTGGTGCTGCCAATATACTAAAAAGCAAATGATTAGAACATTAATCAATAGGATCACCTCATGGGGAACTGGGAAGGGGGGGTCTGCTGTGTCAGCAGCAATGAGATATGCATCGATTCAGTGTGTGAGTCTGTGCTTCTCACACACACCAGGTCCCTTTAAGGCTAGGGGACAGTTTCACACACACACACACACAAACACACACACGCATGCATGCATATACAAGGTTAATCTTAGAACTGAAAATGTTAAAAGGAACATGTAAACACATGCATGCACACACACACAGACACAGACACAGACACACACACACACGCACACGCACACGCACACGCACACACACACACACTCATATACACAAGTACTCACGCATACAGAGACAAACACCCTGCCCAAAAACAGAATATCTCTGAAGCGTGTTAGTAAAAAGTGCCAAATGCCTGAGGCGATACTCAGCAGGGTTGGTTACAGCTGACAGGAGAGACAGAGAGAAAGGGAGAGAGAGAGAGAGAGAGAGAGAGAGAGGAGCTTTGCCCCTCACTGCGCCGCTCGAAAGTCGTCTCAGCCACCAGCCCCTTTTCCCTAACCGCCCTCCCCCCCCTCCAATAACATCCCCCCCGCGCCCCTCCCAGCCTTCCCACCACAGTGGATCCCTTAAAACCTGATCCTGGCTGATTTTCAGGCCTGCCTGATCGATTTTCCCGGGTGAAAATAAGAGGATACAAAAGCATGTTAGACGCTCTGGAATCAGATCCAATCCATTAGGAGGGGATCAATACACACGAGGCAAAAGGGAGAAAAAAGAGCCCTGAGTGTTGACAAAACCAAATAAATATAGATGCGCAAAGAGAGCAGAAATTAGATTACTGTCAAAGAATCTAAGCACAACACTTTTAACCCCTAACCTAACAATCTGTGTTTACACCGCAGCGCAAGGGCGAGGGAGGGGACACACACAGACACACACACGCCGGCTGCGGCGTAGGGGCAGCACGGGCGCGGCAGACATGTGCTCCTGCGGCTGTCGCAGGCAGCCTGCGGTCTCAGCAGCGCAGCAGCCCTGTCACAGGACCACCAGGTCCCAGTCAGCCAGCCAGCCAGCCAGTCAGTCAGTCAAGGCTGTGGTGGCAGCAGAGCTTGGCCCCCACCACCAACACGTAGGCACACAGCCACACAGGCACTCAGGCTGATCTGCTGGCTTGCTAGTGCAGGGCAGCCCCGACATCATGGGACTGATTTTAACTGCACTGCTCCTCAGTTACCACTATTAAAAATCGAATCGAAAGCGCAATCATTGGATTAATTTTAATGAGTTGTTTAAAGAGATGCTTACAAGGTCTCGAGGGTGCTTGACTTGATTGAAATTAAACAAGATTAATCGGAGACGGCAGAATGTCTAACGATTTCTTTTCTGTTCTGTTTTTGTTTCATGTGCGGTCCATTCATCTCCAATCTGCATTGCAGGTAAGTGTTTTTACTTTTTACTACTGACTCTTATAATGTCAGAATCATTTTCCTGCATGCAAGCCACACATTTCCACCTTTCTTTCTCTCTCTCTCTCTCTCTCTCTCTTTCTCTCTCTCTCTATCTATCTGCCTTTCTCTCTCTCTTCTCTCACTTTTTCTCTCTCTCTCCCTCTATTAAAACACCCGGCGAGCATCGTTCGGAACCAAAAGAGCCTCGCTACACTGACTTCTGGAAGTCTGCACACAAGCTTGGCAACATGTAACCCTCCAATTATTGCCTAGTGCCATGAACAGAGCTGGGCACCGTCACATAACTTTATTTTAAGTGCTTGCAGAGAACGAGAGAGAGAGAGAGAGAGAGAGAGAGAGAGAGAGAGAGAGAGAGTGTGTGTGTGAGAGAGAGAGAGTGTGTGTATGAGAGAGAGAGAGAGAGAGAAAGAGAGAGAGAGAGTGTGTGTGTGTGTGAGAGAGAGAGAGAAAGAGAGAGAGAGAGTGTGTGTGTGAGAGAGAGAGAGAAAGAGAAAGAGAGAGAGAGAGTGTGTGTGTGTGTGAGAGAGAGTGAGAGAGAGAGAGAAAGAGAGAGAGAGAGTGTGTGTGTGAGAGAGAGAGAGAGAGAGAGAGAGAATGAGAGAGCGGTGGTGTGGGGCGATGAAGGCGACCTGCAGGAATGCAGACACCCTTACCCCCTTCCCCTTGCCCTTCCCCTTCTCCTAATCCCTTCTCCCACATAACACATTGGCTGCAGCACCCGGGGTCTGTGTGCCAGATGGTGCCTCGGCACGGGTACACGAGACTGGCACCCTGAACGACGTGCCCACACCTATGCCCAGGCCTAATGCCACCCTGCCACTCTGTCTCCAGACGCCGCCGCCGCTGCCCGTAAACCCACCACATGCATCCCCTCCCCACGCTGCTCTGAAATGAGCCCAGCGCTGCGTGTTGCTGTTTGTGTTTGTGCATGTTTGTGTGCTCCATGGCAGTAAATTAAGTCCCAGTTGGGAGCGTTTAAACCAAACGACAATGTAAAGAAGAAAAGCACACACACACGCATGCGCGTGTGCACACACACACACAAACACACGCACACACACACACTCACATAGACACACACACAAACACACACACTCCCAGACATGATGTAACCTAACCAGATTACTACATGTAAAAAAGTTGCATATCGACAGAGTTCTCCACTGTGTTGAAAACCAGTCAAAAACCAGCTCAGTCTTTGGGTTTGTCCGAACACAGAGATGCTTAATTAGCTCAGAGAGATAAAAGGATCGGTAGCCACAGCTGACCAGCAGCTGCTGTGTGAGCCCTGGGCACATGTCTTTGCCCGCTCCCATGGTTCCCTCTCTTTCCAATCTGTTCATCTGTGCGTTGATGCATCCTGCCCTCAGCCCGTCTCCACGCCATTCCCCACCCACGCCTTAATCCATCTGTCCCCGCCACCATCCCCAGCGCCTGGCCACCAGCGGCGTGGACGAGGTGCCACTCAGGTGGTTCCCATTGATTTCCACTGCACAATCGTGTCCTCTCCAGGTGTAAACAAGCTGGGGCGTATCGATGGCACTTGACTGATCAGGGCTCACTGGCAGCACTGCGGGTCAATAGCGTCTCCTCTGACAAAGACTTTGCGTGCAGGGGGAGCGCTGGGTGGGGTAGGGCGGGAAGGGCCTGGAAGGGGGAGGAGGCACGCCAGACCGAGTGTAGACTCTCATATCCGCCGACGTCGACGGCAGCCATAATTATGTGCTGTAATTTCATGTTTTCCCCCTCGTAATGGCCTCAAAGCTATGGATTCACTTTCGCTTAATTGTACAAGCCATCCCTCCACTGCCACTGTGTCTGTGTGTGTGTGTGTTTGTGTGTGTGTGTGTTTTAATCTCTTCTGTTTGTTTACAGTGTCATACTTTAATGGCGTCAAGTTGAAGGCAGCAATTTGTCTCAGAGAGTAAAATGCATGGCAGAGATGATTTGGGTGTTTGGTTTCCTCATTGTCAAACGTTCAGCCTCCCCATATTGTCCTTATGCTCCGAGCAGATATATCAGAGGGCCGTTAATAACATGGGACTCACGGGGGCTGACAGATAGGCCAGGAAATGCGTTCAGAGGTGTAACTCAAGCTAGATGTGTTCCCCCAAGAGGAGACATGGCAGCATCCATTCAAAGAGAATAACACATCCCATTTAAGGGGCTCGATCGGTTCCTTTGGCAGGCGCTCCACAGCTGGCGAGGAGCTCGCCATCCACACTAGGCTGATAAAGAGACCGATGTCTCCTAATAAGGAAGCAGTCCAATGGAAACAGCATGCTGGGTTGGTTTCGTTATTTCTCTCCGATAGGTTTTTGGGGTGGGGGTGGGGGGGGGGAGTGGACTTAAAAGCTGAGTGTAAAAAGCTTTATTTCCTTCTGAGGTGTGTAATTTACCAAAGGTCTGTAAATACCCCAGTAAAAATCTAGCAGTTCATTGTGTTTCAGTGGTGATTTTTGTGTTTTTTTTT
>PYXC01002106.1:62500-130000 GCA_015244755.2 Tenualosa ilisha
CAGCCCCAACCAGATGAGGCCAGGCACCCGTGTGTGTGTGTGTGTGTGTGTGTGTGTGTCTGTCTGTCTACAAACAGCCACACCGTTAAACCACACAGGTGTTGTGTGGTTTAATGATGTTGTGTGTGTGTGTGTGTGTGTGTGTGTGTGTGTGTGTGAGTGGAGGGGAAGGGGAGTTATACTATATGTATGTGCGTGTGTGTTTGCGTGTATCAAAAAAAGCGCCTGAGCTGACCAGTTGAGTAGTTTTTATTAAACAGCGCTTTGCCTGGCCTGATATGTCTTCATCAGCACTTATGGGAGAGAAAGAGGGAGAGGCAGAGAGGAAGAGAGCCAGAAGAGAGAGAGAGAGAGAGAGAGAGAGAGAGAGGAAGAGAGGGAAATGATTAAGAATCATGACCATTACGCCTCACTTTTGTGTGTGAGGGGAAAATCGTTCCATTCATAATTTATACCCTCAATTACTATTAATAAAGAGATATCTCAGCCTGGGAGAGTGGCGAGGGACAATTACATGTAACGTGGCATAAACGTTTCTATTTGAACGTTTCCCAGCCTCCATTTCTCACCCAAGTTAATAAGTGGGATGATCCCCCTTGACTTCCCCATGAAATGACTGTATGGATATGGTATTCTAATCTATTAGCTCCTGTGTCATGTATTCACCCAGTTAATTGGACCGGTGAAGAAAGAGAGAGGAGGAAAGAGAGGAGGGAGAAAAACGATTGCGATGTGCAAGAGAGGAGAGGAAACTGGAGATTGGGGTCCGGGAAGGGGGTGTGGGGGGGGGCGGGTAATGTGATTGGGGTTAAAACAGATCCAGGATGGGCAAACGCTCATCTCAGTGGCGGCTAGAGAGGATGAGCCGGGCAGGCTGCCCTCCACAGTGAGGTCAAACACACATCGGATGCCTCTGCATGGTAACAGTGGGAATGTGTTCACGTGTGGGGTTTTTCAGGTACAGTGTCTCAATATGTGCGAAAGCTGTGCAGTACACTCACCTCTTGCGTGCTCTTGGTGATGCCCCGCTGCGCCCGCGTGCCCTTACCCAGCTGCAAGAGCGCCGTCGCTCTGCCTGATGTCTGTGCCGCTCTGCCTGTTGCCTAGACACGCATGAGTGGCCCCGCTGAGGCTCCTCCGGGCAGACAGAGGCTGGCACACTTGGCTCGCCTCCTAGGAGCCCATTACAACCCATCCACACACACACACACACACACACACTCACACCTGCATGCCAGTGTAGAGAGCACAGGGCATTTAGACCAGAGGGAATCACTCCATCACAAGTGCCAACTTAAGAGACCTCAGAAAAGAGCATGAGACATAGTGAGAGTTGAAGCTGCGTGTCTCTGTGGCATAGAAAGGAAACGTGATGAGGGGGGCTGAGCGCAGGAGGAGCGGCGTCGCGGCCGTTTAGCTGCTAACACGGCAGCACATGGGCTAACGCTCGCTTCATCAGGTATGGCGCCACGTGCCTTTTCCCAGGGCTACAAATGTAATAGGCGGTTTACTCCGCGTTTGCCTTTTTCTAGGAAATGTTTAATGGCCTCTTCATATAAAAACAGAAGTATTCAGTGCTTGTAAAGGGTTCCAGATTGACAGCTTTGCAGACTCCAAAGTGTTCTTCTGGGGCTTTTCAGGGAGGCCTCAGCAGCCGGCGAACGAGCAAGAGAGGCTCCGGAGCCCCGCTTCCTCCAGGCCAGTGCTCCAGAGAGGGACGGTGGCCCAAATTCGCCCTCAGCCGCTGGGGGCACGGAGCCAGCGCTGTGCTCCTCTCCTCCTGCTCTCTACCACCAGGGCTGTATAGCCCACACAGCCAAACCCCCACCCCACCCCACCCCCCCAGTGTGCCAACCTCTCTGCCAGCAGGGCTTTTTCACATCTAATCCTCCCGCTAAAAGGGGAGGCGGGCAAGAAATGAGCAAGGGACCCATGATGTAACTCCAGTTGAATTCCAATTACCCAAAGTCTATACTAGTCTACACTAAAATAACGTCTACGTTTTTTCTTTCTCTCTGTCTTTCTTTCTTTTTTCATACACATACACACACACACACACACACACACACACACACGTAAATGCACACTCACGTACAACCTTTTCCGATCAATTCGCTACCATCTCCCTCTCTCCCTTCTTCTTTGCCTTGGTTCCTCTCCTGCCCACTTAAACCCTGCCTCACCCCCCTCCCTTCCCCCCGCACCAGCGCTTGCCAGGCAGAGCTTATAAAAGCAGACTTCAATGAATGAAGGCTCGGCAGGGAGCTTTGGGCCGCGCCCGCATATCTGGTTTGATTTTAGGGAAATGACTGGATGGCTGCCTGTGGAAAGCGCGGTGGAACATGCACGCGCTCTATTAAAGTCTGGGTGGGGATGGGGGCCGACTGCAGGCAGGCGGGCGGCTCTGTTTGCTGTGTGATGGTGAGGGTTGGTAGGCTTGGGGTGGTGGTGATGGTGGTGCTAATGTTAGGGGAGTTGCTGGGCACAGGGATGCGGTTAAGTGGAGGCCCCCAGGGGAGGCTTGTCTACAGCATGTGGGTGCTGTGGAAGGCAGGCAGGAAGCCATGCTGTAAACGGATCCGCGCCACAGGGAGGCTAGCCAGAGAGCCCACAGCTTGGAAAGCCACTCAGGACAGCGGTGAGGGGACGGTGGGTCACGATATTTTGGTAAACAGATGCGTGTCGCCTCCATACCTCCTTGGCCAGCCCGACATTCTGCTCCCCTTTGTGTGTGTGTGTTGTTGTTGTTGTTTCTTTTTTCTTGTGTGATGATGAAAGGAGCCGGTCAGGTCAGGACACCAGAGAACGCACACACATACACATATACACAAACACACTCACACACAAACACACATACCTTCACCGACTCAGTGTCTCCAGTGCATGAAGCCGATAATAACAGAAAGGGGAGGTGGTGGTGGTGGTGGTGATGGTGGTGGGGTGGGGTGGGGGGGGGGGGCACTGCGTGAGATGAAGGGAACAGCCTCCCCACCTTTTGGTTTTTAGCATTTCAAAAGGCAGACGTGTTTTAGCTTTATGAGGTGAAGTTGTGGAAACCTCCCACAGTACAGAACCAGCGTCTCGGCACCACTCAGACAAGCCCCAAGCCTTCGGGCCGCTGGCACGGGGAAACTCCCCAGCCCCGTTCTTCTAGCGCTCACAGTCAATCCATTACGATAATGTCACAGGGCAGCCTTCAGCTGCCAAAGTATTACAGATTGACGCACGTCTCGCTCGGTTACTAAATATTTCTCGCGTCCGGGCTTCCAGCGCTGATGTAAATGTCTCCCGAACAACCGCTTTAATTTGACACATTCTGGGCCAAAGTTCTCTCCTATTTTATTCGTCATTTCGACTCGACCACAATATTTCTGAACGGCGCTTTACGGGCCCCTTTGAAATGGCCCAGCTGGCAGCACAAGACAAAAGCACGAGGAGGAGGCAATCTCGTAACAATCAAAGTAGCATAGCGCAAAACTCCAAAATAAACCTGAAATGTTGGAGCAAATTGATCCTCTCAATTCAGTTTTTTTTTCCTTGTTGTTCGACGTGTGTGGAAACACAGTGCAGGCATTGTTTTGACTAATTTCAGCCCCGGCGGTCATAAGTGACGGGGCAATCCATTCTCTCAGACTTGGGTTTTCATTTGGGATCTGGCTGCTTTGACCGTGATATAAAGCTGTCATAATTGATTTGAAATACTAAAGAAGAAGACCAACATTAATCACCCTCTCTTGTTTATTAAAGCCATAAAAATTTCACTGAGTGGTTTATCACCTCCGCTTGATTGGGGGTTGGAGGAGAGGGGTTGCTTTTTGTAGAGGGCCCTCACAAAGGGCCAGAGCACTATCCCATCCCATTAGACTATCCTAGCACTCTGAACCCTGTCAGAGGGGAGAGAGAGAGAGAGAGAGGGAGAGAGAGAGGTAGAGAGAGAACAAGAGCGTGCACAGGATGACGGCTCTCTCCCACACAAATCTTTATTGTGCCGTCAGGAAGTATGACATAATCCCAACCTCTGACCCCTGCCAGGGGAAAGCGATGATTGGCCTAACTGTTCTCTCTCTTCTGACTGCTGTCATGGTTGCTCGGGTAAGAGGCTGTCACACCTAAGCTGAGGATGGCGACTATTGGTCACCCATCTCACGGGCCAGAGCAGAGGACAGTGAGGACAGGTCTGTCTCATCGAATGTTGTTCTGCTCCTCAACACACAAGCCGAGCAGCAAGACAAAGACATGCTGCTCCTTTGCAATCACTCTGCCTGCCTGCCTTCACAGCCTTTCTGTCAGAGGATCAATAATTCAGTCAGATCTCTCCTGGTCCCAGGCTCTCTGCAAGCATGGCACCGTGTGTGTGTGTGTGTGTGTGTGTGTGTGTGTGCATGCACACAGGGATCAGCAGAGTCAAGGACACAGGGGAATAGTGACCTATTTAAACGTATGTAAACAGAATGCCATTACCTTTGACATTGGGATAGGGTATTATGTGTGTCTTTTGTATTGGGAGCATGCAAGATGTTGATGTGTTATCCAAACTGAAAAATGGATGCAGTCAGTCAGTCAGAGTCTGATGCGGACTGATAAGAGGCTCACATCTTCTCTCTGATGTCTTTCCCTTTAATCTCTGGCACTTAGACATATGGAGGGATGTTAGACATGCCATTCCCCACCAATCGTAAATTTTACCAAACAGCATTAGGCTTTGAATAATATAATCCTAATTATTATTTTTGCTCAGTATAACATATTTCCAGTGCGTAATGATTTTTTATGCCCCTGACATATTGTTTGGAGGGTGACATAAAGCCCCAATGACATGTGACATTTGGAAAAGGTCACTCCGCCCATCTCCGCTCACGTCTGTCTTCATAACGCTGGCACTTGTCATATTGAAGCTGGCATCGGCAATCTTTGTCTCGCGCAAGAAACTCTTTTCTTCCCTTTTTTTTTGTGTGGTCTTTTTCCCCTTAATGTGCTGCTTGTGCTGCGGTAGTGTGTGTGTGTGTGTGTGTGCTGTGCGTGTGTCAGTCAGGGCTTTTTCTGCACAAGGTTAGGGTAAGGGGAAGAGGCAAGAGAGGCAGGGAGGGAGGACAGGAGAGGAGGGTGGTGGGGTTTTGGGGGGGGGGGGGGGGGGGTGCTGTCATGGTAAGGGGAGGAGAGGGGAAGATTAGTGCTCTTCAGGCCCCTGGGGGCCCCAGAAACAGCATGTCTCTGCCCGGCTGCCCGGCACAGGCCGACAGGGAGAAGGGCTCATACTAATGTGATAAATACGTCAGCGATCGTAGCTGGAGGGGTGTGTGTGTGTGGGAGGGGGTGGGGGATCTGTAGATGGGGTTAGAACATTTAAACATAAACACACAGTAGAAAAGCATATGTGTCGAGGCAGGGCGGGGCAGGGGGGGGGGGTCACAGAGTGTGGCTGGTAGTTGATGAGGAGTGATCTCTTGAAATTAAACAACCTGTCTCTTTCTGTGTTTTTTGTTGTTGTTCTTCTTCTTTGGAAAAAGGAAGAGTAAGACGGCTGTCTTTGTGGAGCTGTCAGTGCAATTCATGTCATCAGGCCTCTCAGTGCAGACGCCAGTGATTTCAGCAGGACACACTGCATCAGGGCAGAAGGCTGAGAAGCTGTGCACCAGACGCATTATGAGCTTGCTCCAAAAGTGGTCCTGAGACGGCGTGACATTGCTAATAATCTAGAGGAGGCATTGGATGCCCTGTGTGACAGATAGCGCACGGTGCTCACAGACTTTATATTCTTTGTCATTCTGTCCCATTGTATTTAGACTTTTTTCCATTGCGATAAATTGTCTGCTTTTACCCCTGTTGGGGATTTTTTTTTCCGCCCTGCATGCCAGCTTTGGCAATTGCCACTTTTCCTGACACCTCCATTCTGGCAGTCTTAAAATGGGTCGACCTCCGGCCTCGACCGGTTAACCGGGGGGTATTTTTCAGGAGGGCTTGCCTCACAGAGGGCATCGCATGCACATCTTTATGCAAGCGGGGGGCCCTGGCCCTTTGGTCGTAAATTGCGGCGGGGCGAGCAGTCCTCCCGCTGCTATCCCACAGTGCTCTGAGCTCACCCCTGGGCAAGGTGGAGCTAGAAGGACGGACAGGGCGGGGCGTGGCAGGGGTGTGTGGTTTTGTCTGTGTGTGTGTGTGTGTGTGTGTATGTGTGTGTGTGTGTGGTCGGGGGGCCGGGGGGTGTGCTGTTGTGCAGTCAGGACAAGCGGGGGCGGTGGCTGTGGGCCGCGTGTAATGTATAGGCTATAACACTCAGTGCTTACATTCTGACAGCTTTAATGGTGATGGCCATATTATAGAGAGTGTGCAGAGAGTAAAAAGGGGTGCTTTATGGGGGACTGCCTGTGACAGACGCAAATAGCAAGGACACAGCTTTTGTGTGCATGCATGTGTGTGTGGTGTGTGTGTGTGTGAGAGAGAGAGAGAGTGAGAAAGAGAGAGTGAGGGAGAAAGAGAGAGAGAGAGAGAGAGAATTGAATGTCAGTTTGTGTTTGTGGAGTGGAATGTAATATATTTGATGTCATTCTGTGTGTGCGTGTTTCTCTGAGAACATGTTTGTGTATGTACTGTATGTCAGTGGCAGAACCTGTTTGTGTTTTCCTTTGCCTGTATGTGTCTGTAAAATGCTTTGAATGTGTGTGTGTGTGTGTGTGTGTGTGTGTGTGTGTTGTGTTATTCCCTGCCGAGTGGCATGTTGCTGCTGGGAGCACACCCTGCGCACTGGGGGCTAATTAAGAGCAGCTGCTGACTAATGAATCAGGATGAGTTTAATGACGGCGCTTTGAGAGGCGCTGCTGAACCTGAGAAAGCGCCAGAGAGAGCCCACTACTGCTGCGGCTGCTACACTCACCACCATCGCTGTTCCACATGCAGCTGCTGTGGGTTTGTAGCGAGCCGGGCGAGGGAGTCGAGATGAAACTTGATGAGCGTTCCTCTACACCCTTCTCTCTCTTTTTTCCTTCACTCTCTCTCTCTCTCTCTCTCTCTCTCACACACACACACACACACAGACAGACATTTTTTTTCTGCCTTGGTCTCACAGCGGTTGAAATTGAGCAGTGTGTTTCACCGAGGTGTCTGTCCGACTGCCGTTCTCTCTGTTGCGTGCTCTCTCTCTCTCTCTTTCTTTCTCTCTCTCTCATTCTTTCTCTCTCGCCCTCGTCTTCCTGGCCCTGCGTCTCACCGTCATTCAATCCTCCTTGTTTCTGGGAGCCACGCTCCTCACGCTTCATTCGTGGCAGGCGGCACATAATGTGTCTGCGGTATCATAACCCCTGTTTCCTGTAACAAGACCACCCTCCTCCTCCCCACCTCCATCTCCGACACCCACCCCCCACCACCCACCATCTCCACTGCCCTCACAGCTAAAACTCTGGACTCCCCCCCCTCCCCCATCCCACCCCTCACAGCAGCACCTGGTGTGCCGTTGGCCTGAGGAAGGGGACTGTGTCACTGTGGTTTTGCAAGCAGCTAACGAACTGGCCCCCACCGCAGGTACCTCTTCCTACTGTTACACAACTGCCTACCCAACCCTTCACTACAACCCCCCCCCC
Source organism: Tenualosa ilisha (assembly GCA_015244755.2). Classification (NCBI taxonomy): domain Eukaryota; kingdom Metazoa; phylum Chordata; class Actinopteri; order Clupeiformes; family Clupeidae; genus Tenualosa; species Tenualosa ilisha. The sequence continues at coordinate 70,075 of PYXC01002106.1, forward strand.
CCAATTCCATGTTTTAGCTCAGAGGACACCCTGCTGCAACCTCACTCACATTCTCCAGCTCTGCAAAAGGCCTCTTTTATCTTAACTTCTCATCCTCAGGTGAGTCTTACAGTCTTAGCCTGACTGAAACAGACACCACCTACCCCACTCCTCATGGACACCCCAGTTCCTGCCAAGGACAGACTGCCAATCGACCTAACCAAACTCCACACCTCCAAACACACAAGCATACACACCTCCAAACACACAAGCATACACACACACACACACACACACACACACACACACACTTTCTGGCCCATCTCACTTATTCTGACCTGGAGTGGCAAGTGACAGGACCCGGGGGGTTGGGGAGAAGGGGGTACAGTTTCACCCCTGTTGCCACGCCCGCTAATAATTCCTTGGCCTTTTGTCCCATTATACCTGACCTTCTGTGGCGCACGGCACCGCTTGTTGACGTGCATGTCAGGGAGTATTGTGGCGAAATGTCATCACAAAAAGGTTCCATCGACAGATGAAACTGGAGACATGCCATTCGCCTCTCATAAAAGTACCGAGAAAAAAAGAAAAACCTCCCATACTGAGACAGGCAAACATGCACACATGAAATGGTAAGTGTCAATACCAAGGGAAATGGAAGATCTCAAGACAACCAAGAATCCCTCTGACACTTAGCTGGATCTCAGCTTCCTCTAGCGTTTCGGATGATGTGTTACTGAAGCACATATTCGGTGGTTTGCATTAAGCCCAGTGAAGGGAGTGTGAGTTTTTGGGGTAGGGATGGGTGTGGGGGGTGGCGGGTGGTGGTGATGGTGGTGGTGTTTTGGGGGTGGTTGGGTGGGGGGAGCTGCCCTTCAGGCATTGCTGACGGTTGTGGGAACGGCCCATGTAAAATGTGTAAAACAACATGGGGCTCTGGAAAGGTGCAAGCCCAGCATCGCCACCAATCAGGCCATGTCAGCCAACAGAGAGAAGAGCCCTGAGTCCATGGGAAATCAGGTAACAAAAACCTGGATGTGCTGAGCACGGGAAGGCACTCACCCTTCCCACCCTTAAATGTTTGTAAATAATTTGGGGTGTTTTAGCAGGGTCAGACAAAGGAGTAGCACTCCACAGCTGTTTCCAAAAAATTCTCGTTGCTGTTCTGAGGCTGTCGGCTGACAGCTCCACTAATCCTGAGGTGCACGTGAGCGTGAGTTTGTTCGTTGAGGTTTGATCAAATTTGCATGTCTGACCTGCGAGTGTACTAGTCGTTAAAAACAGCAGAAGAGCTGGCTTACTGAGCTTACCTTTTAACGTGGGGAAATTGTTTCTGAGTGCACTGCTGTCATCATCATGGCGCCTGATAAGCCTGGCATGATTGATTGATTTCTCTGATTTTGCTCTGACGCCAACCAAGCATCTCCCCTTTCTGGTCTTTTTAATCAGAAATAAAAAAAAGTGCTGCTGTCTTTTGTTTGCAGTAGAAAGGTTCGCGCCCATCCTGAATTATTTGCCAGTTTTGTGTAAGAAACAGTGGTGGGTGGCATGTAGTGTAGACATGTTTGTGTGTGTGTGTGTGTGTGTGTGTGTGTGTGTGTGTGTGTGTGTGTGTGTGTGCGTGCGTGCGTGTGTGCGTTTGTGCTTTACTCCTTTTCGAATGGGGTTTAATGTCTTAATGACATTATCCAGATTAAGACAAAGCCTGTTATTCTTTAATGAAATTATCACACCCCGCCTACCACAACTTCATCTTAAATCCATACCTCTTGACAATTCCTCACAAAACACCAGTTTTACACAGAAGGATTATTAGAAATCCAGCACCGTAAATACATACCTTACCAATATTAAAATTCTACCAATAATTACTTAAAAGCACCAAATGAAACCTTTGGGGAAAAAAACATGGCTGGACATGGCGGTACAGACAGTACAATAGCAGTAACAACGTGTAGGCTGTGAGTCCTGGTGAAGGATGGCGTTGGACAGCTAACAGAGAAGGCCAGGTCTGGCCTCTCCCAGCACTGGATCACTGAGCTCTGTATCAGAGCAGTGGCTTGAGCTGCTACTGCCACCGCTACTGCAGGTGCTAAATCAAAGGGAAGTTCCTGTTTAGGCGCTGGCTTGCCTGTTGCAGGAAGGAGAAGCCGTGTGGGGGCGTGGAGGTTTGGAGGAGTGAGGTGGTGTGGTGGGGGTTGGTTTTGAAGCATGTGCGTGTGTGTGTGTGTGTGTGTGTGTGTGTAGGGTGGGGGGGAGATCCATGCACTTCTCCTGCACACCTCCTTATCTGGTTGTGGTTGACTCCTGCCGCGGGAGTTGGGAGAGGGAGCAACCCTCGCCCCGTCCTAATCTTGTTTGTCATTGCTAAATGAGCTGCCACAGCTAGGTGTGTTAGCGGCTAATGAATTTACAACCTGATAGCAGTAGGGCTGAGAACTGTGCTAGGGTCATAAATGAGGAAGAGAAGAAAAAACAGTAATTAACATTTATTAGCTGCCTTGTCATCTGCACAGCCGGGCCTGGGGAAGTATGGATAATATTGCAGTGATCAATTAATTTTTAATCATCTCAGGAGTGATTGCGGAGGCACCAGATGAACTGCAGACAGGCTGGAGTCTGTCAATAAACAGGGCATGGGTCATGACACTCGGCAGTGTGTGTGTATGTGTGTGTGTGTGTGTGTGTGTTTGTGTGTGTGCACGTCACTAGGCGCCATGCCTATCAACACACACCTCAGGGCTACCTTGACGCCAAACCATCCGGCAATTTGTGTGTGCACAGCGACACTGTCACGCCAGCACTGTCAGTCGTGTGTGTGTGTGTGTCACATATTTGCCTTACAATTAAATCCAAACTCATTTATTTGTATATATTTTGACTCTGATTTGCTGTAATTCAGGTCAACGTACAATATTTGTACTGTGATTCACAATACTGGCAAATATGTAACTGGCACACTTATGCTTCCCATGTAATTTGATGATTAGACTCAGATTCAGTATATTCCTCTTCTTACCTCAATAACTGACAGTGTGAAATAGACTTTTTTGTGATTTACTGTAAATATTGCACATGCTTACTGTCAGAACAGTGAATATGCCCATTTTTCCAAGCCTTCTCCTGATCCCGAGTGTGGATGGACATATGGACTGGCCTTGGGTTGGGAATAGATGGGGGCAGGGGGGTGTTCATGGCAGATACCGCTTATGCCAAGCAGTAGCCGATTGTTAGGCCTTGATAACTTTATTGCTAGTGATGCCCTCATGCATCACATGGAAAGTTTGTTTATCCTGAGCTGTGACAGCTCCCCGCACCCTGGGTTGGGCCGCAGTGATGAATGAAGATTGCAGGAATGTTACTCAATAGGTGTATTCTTCCACTGTATGTGTGCATCTGTGTGTTCAGGACAGTCTGAATGTGTGTGTGTGTGTGTGTGTGTGTAGTCTCTAGTCATTATTTTTTCAGGTTTAGATGTGAGGCATAAAAGATACAAGGAAACAGATGTATTTGAATTGTTTTAATAGGACAGAAGTTATATCTGTGATTATTCTCCATGATGCTTGAACCAGGACACTTTTGTGATCAGGCAATTTCATTCAACTTTTTAAACGCACTCTGCCTGCCTTTATTATGTCGTCCCTTCATTTCTCTCTCTATCTCTCTCTCTCTTATAGTATTTTTCTTTCTTTATTTTGTTGCATATGTCCCAATCTCTCTTTCCTCCCTCTCTGGCTTTGGTTTGTTGGCTGTATGGTGGTGTACAGCTCTGTCTGTCAGGGCCGTGTGTTCTGCACCATGACTTAGGAGCCTCGTCTGCAGGTTTGGAGTGTTAATGGCTCAAGGTCAGCGCCATAAACTGGAGGAGACAGGGGAGACGCCTGCACATGACCCACTGTCGAGGCGAAGGGGTGGGTAGGAGGCGAGGAGAGGAAAGGGGAGGAGAGGAGAGGGGTGAGGGGTGGAGGGACCCAGAGGCCGACACGATCGGCCATGAAGCTCAGGGTGGTCAGCCATTACACTGCACTCAGACACAGCTGTCAGCAGCACTTCCACTTACAAGTCCTCATCCGCCTTCAAGTCCGCTTGTTTTTTCTCTTTAGTCCTCCCCCCTTTCTATCCTTAATGACGTAGCTGCCTGAAAAGAGTGTGTCTGAGAGAGAGAGAGAGAGAGAGAGAGAGAGAGAGAGAGGGAGAGAGAGGGAGGGAGGAAGAGAGAGAGAGATCCTCAACTAACAGTGGAGAGAGCTGCTTGCTGATGTACTCTGCTGAAACTGCTACTTGAAGAGCTCTCTGTCTCTGTGCTGGTGCCCCCTGCAGGGCAGCTTTGGTAACTGAGTTGGATCTGCCTCCCCGCTGCCCCCATGGCCCGAAGCTGAGATCAGGAGAGAGGATTGTGGGTAATTAAATCAAAATCCTTCTTTAAACATCCCACTACTACTCTCCACTGTGCCCACCTCCCCCACCACCACCACCACCACCACCACCACCACAACCCTCTTGGCACTCGCCGATACCCTCCACCAGCCTGCAGCTGTCGGGGCGGGTGGTGCCACCCTCCATGCCACAATGGGCTCTTCACCAGGGGGCACAAAGGAACAAAGACCTCAGTGCCCAGTTAATTGCCGCACAATGTCATTGTCCTGTACAGGCACCACAAGGAGAGGCCTTGTGTATGGCGTGTCCTGCTGGAGGGTGTGTAAAAACAAATCTATTACCACCACAAGAGCGGCTCAACATGAGGCAGCAGGAGTGAGAGAGCAGAGAGAAGTGTGAGGATAATGACCTAAGGTCATATGCTCTGACCTCTTATAAATAAGCAGGATGGTTTTTTTTTTTTTCTTTTCTTGTTTTTTTACTGCCTTTCCCCGCATTTCTCCATATGCATGCCCAGTCTTGAGTCAGCAGGAAAAGGCAGGATTTACAGTAAGAGAAACCAAAAAAAATATCACATCCTGCCAACAAGTCACAACCATCTCGTACATGTGTGTATGTGCGTATGTGTGTGAATGTGTATTTGTGTGTGTGTGTGTGTGTGTGTGTGTGTGTGTGTGTGACGTCTCACGTATTGTTTTCCGGCTGAGGGTGCAGGGTAATTCAGACTCAGTGAACCCGCTGTTCCCTGCGCCTGCTCGCCGGCCCCACTGGACCTGTTGATGGGCCCCCTCTTGCCGTCACGCTGCAGCCCCGCTGATAAATGTCCCTTATCGGCATTGTCATTGTAATAGCCCCCGCAACAGGCCACGAGACAGGGGCCGCCGCAGAGTTATCGGCCGGCTCCTGCCGGGGAAGAATACACATCAAGCTGCCAATCACCCGGCCTGAAAATTGCTCTGAGATTTGAGTCCCCAGACAGCGTGCTGACAGGCAAAGCTCCTCTCTCTCTCTCTCTCTCTCTTTCCCATACTCTTTCTCTCTCTCTTTTCTGTCTCTCTCTCTTTTGCAATCCGTCTCTTTCACTTTCTCACTCTCGTGCGCAAGTGCTGCTATTACGGTCCGCTTCTGCATCACCTTGGGTTTTTTTTTCTCCCTCCCTCCCTTTCTCTCTCGGTCCCTTTTTCTTTCTTTCTAATGCTCAATCTCCTAAACATCCCCATCACCTGTCAATCGCTCACAGGCTAGTTTCTCGCTCCTCTCATTCACCAGCACGAGTTTGTTAGAAAGCGTAGAGCGAGTGCAAAAGAGATCAAGAAAAGAGGGAGAGAGAGAGAGACAGAGAGAGAGAGAGAGAGAGATAACCAAGCGACTGAGTGAGAAGGAGATGATGGGGCTTTGGAGAGGTTAATGTGTGAACACCAGCAGTACCATTTCAGGCACTTTAATTTTCTATTGATCGCCTTCATCTTCCTCATCCTCTTCATCCTCCCCTTCTTCAGTGAGGTGTGGATGGGGACAGAGAGCGACTCCTCCACTTTTTCCTCTTTCTCTCTCTCTCTCTCTCTCACGCACACGCACACACACACACACACACACACACACACACACACACACACACACACACACACACACGCGCGCGGCTGTTGTGCCGAACTGGGCCAGAGGGCTGAGAGACCACTGATGACACCCAGCCAGTGAATAATTCCCCATAATCACAGAGGTTAAAGAGCTGGCCTCCGTCTCTCTCTCTCTTTCTCTATCTCTTTAATACATACATACACACAGACACACACACACACTCGGCACAGGCCACACTGGGGTGGTAGCGTAGTGGTAAGGAACTGGCTAGCGTGTAAGTAGCCTGAAAGTTGTGGGTTCGAATCCCGCTGCCACCGTTGTGCCCTTGAGCAAGCACTTACCCTAAGTTGCTCTAGGGAGACTGGCCTGAACAATTGATAGTTGATGAGTTGTAAGTCGCTTTGGATAAAGCGTCTGCTAAATGCATAAATGTAAATGTAAATGTAAGGCCTAGGAGTGGTAGGGAAACAACCCCCTCTGGTGTCAGAACACATACACTTGAACTCCCTCAGAGGGGAGGAGAGAGAAAGAGAGAAGACAGGCCAGAGATAGGAGAAGGACAAGAACGAGAAGAAGGGAGGGGGATGGAGGATGATGGGATACGTTAGGGGGTAGTGGGTGGGCTCTAGAGACAGTGAGAGGGCCTCAGCATGGGAGGCCAAGCTCGGATAAGATCACAATGATGCTTGCTGATGGCTCCGTGCTGGTGCGTACTAGGCTCCGTGTTGCAATCCGAGCGTGTCTGATTGCTACTCGTCCCCTGCCCTCCCCTCCCCCCTCGGGGTCCTCTGTGTTCCTCAGCGGCCCCTCGGAGGCCCCAGGGCCCCTACCCATTTTTTATTGAGCAGCCTGAGGTCTGCCCACTGTAATACCCACTTGTACTGATAGCCATCGCAAGCCTTCCTCTCAACCCCTTCTCTGCCCTATTATTAAGCCCCCTCTGCCAACACTCCTGCAGATGCTGAGGACAGAGAGAGAGATAGTAGGAGAGAGAGAGAAAGAGAGAGAGAGAAAGATGTAGAAGGACAGAGGGAGATGGAGAAAGAAAGGGAATTCAGTGGGCAGAGACAGATAGAGTGAGGAGGGTGGAGGGGGGGAATATATGGCAGCCATAGATACAGCTTCTCAGGCACAGAGGGAGGATTAGCTGAGTTCCTGTGGTTGGTGACAGGAGCCTGATAACGCCGAGAGGTCTAATAAGGTCCGGCTGCAGCGCCAGACCAGACAGAGCAAGAGGTGTCAATCCATCACTGCAGAGCCCCTCAGGAGAGCACACACAACTCATCCCCTCTCTCGCCCCTCTGTCCAGTCATCTATCTGTCACACACACACACACACACACACTGAATCTGAGACACTATGAGTGAGAGATTTGTCCAAACATTACAGGAGGTGACTCATTTAGAGTGAAACGTTTGTTCAGCACTGATTAAACAACACAGGAATCGGCAGACGTAAGAATATATGTTGAAATTCTTTTTTTTATGACAAATTATTTGAATTTCAGGCAAACACACACACACACACACACACATACACACACACACACACACACATATACACACACACACACACACACATATATACACACTCACTGACTTTTAGTCTTCAGACTCAGCAGGTGTTAGCAGACAACTAGCTCTCAACACATCTGTATCTAGAGCCGTTTGTTGTTCATGGGCTTGAGAAGAAATATGGACGAGGGAGAGAGACGTCAGCTATCAAAGACACTTGATGTGCTATGATGTGATGTGAGCGTAAAGACTGAGTGTCTGTGTGTGTGTGTGTGTATGTGTGTGTGAGAGGAGGGGGGGTACCGGAGGGCCGGGCGGTAGCAGTAAATCACGGGGCATTGTTCTGAGGGATGTGTACCCCGTCGCCGGCATGCTTATCATCCCCCCTCTCCCGCACCCTGACCCGACGGCTGTATTTCTGAGGCTCAGCGGCCCCTGACACACTCCGTCTGCCACACGAGAATACACACACACGCACACACACACACACACACACACATACACACACTAACACATACTGTATCTTAGGAGGAAGGTATTGTAGATGCGCCTCTGTGTGTGTGTCTGTGTGTGTGTATGTGTGTTTATGTTTATGTGTATTTGCTCTGAGCAGATGATCAGTCGTAAGAGTTCTGTCCAAAAATGAGCTTATTTTATGCATGGGTATGTTTGCGTGTGTGTGTGTGTGTGTGTGTGTGTATTTGCATGAGCAGTAAATCCAGGCAATAAGACTGAGATTTATTCCCTTCCCCATGCCAGCCCATCTCCCCTCCAGTGCAGACAGGTGCCATGTTAGCAGCTGCCCCTATCCTGCTCCCTCAGGTCGAGAGAACACGGCGGGAGTGAAGGAGGGAGGAAGACAAGAGAGGAGAGGAGCGATAGAGGCAGAGAGGAGAGAGGAGAGGAGTGATAGGAAGAGGAGTGGGTGAGGAGGGGATGGGGAGGGGAGGGAAGGCTTAGGCTCTAAATGGTTTGTGCGATGGAGGTGTTAGCTGGTGTCAGCTCACTGCAGGAACTGACAGATGAGCAGAGGCTAGGAACAGGAAATCCCTGGTCCCCGTACTCAGGGGAGATCTAAAGGGAGAGGACAGAGAGAGAGAGAGGGAGAGAGAGACTTATGGAGAGGTGTGTGTATGTGTGTTTGTTTCTGTGTGTGTGTTGGGGGGGGTGTTCTGTTGTACTTAAGGACCGAGCTGCACGGTACAGGCAGGCGTGGCAACAGTAGCACCAGCGGCAGACACAGGAGAGTCTCCGGTGAGGAATCAATCATCATGGCTCCCTCCATCTCGCCCCTCACACCCTCTCTCTCTCTCCCTGGCCTCTCTGGTAATTTCAACATGTGGAGGGTAGAAGACAGATTGTCTTTAAGTCAGCAACCTACTTTCCCTGATTTTGAATCCTAAAACACAAACAGTACACTCCCCCCCGCCCCCCCCCTCTCTCTCTCTCACACACACACACACACACACACAGAGACACACTCACACACACTTCAGTAATTCGGCATGTGGTATGGGGCAGAAAGCTAAAGCAGGGGAATAGCTGTTTTGGCGCTCTCTGAGTTTCGCTAATAGCATATGAGGCACTGTCAGCCACAGAGCTGCAGCTCTTGTCGTTAAAACCTATAACACTTTTACTTTTCCTCTATAACCCGTGACTCTGGCACTCGATCCAAGTTCGCTGTCACCACTTACACACACACACACACACACACACACACACACATACACACACACTCTTCCTCTTTTCAGTAGAACATTACAGTGGAGAGAACAGAGCTAGCTGTTATTGATCTGCACCAGTGTGGCTGAGGCCAGCAGGTTAACACGTGTAAGGGAGCAGAGCCGTTTCGGGGAGAGGTTAAGCATCGCTCGCTCCCGCAGCAGTCCTTCGGGGAAGTGCCTTCCCTGCATGCCGAGCGGCAGGTCAGGAGGCAGGCCATTTGGATTGGTCGTCGGTGCTAGATATGATTGATCGTGGAGAGCGGCAGCACTTTCTCTTGTAACTTTCAAATCATTAAGCCTTTACAGTCTCATGCAGATTTTATGGCCTCTAACGTAAGGCTTTCTCCTAGGCTTTTTGCTCTTATTTTACATCTGTACTGGTGGGTTCATTTCTTGGCTGCCCATGAATCCTTAGTAACTTTTAGTACTGCTTTGTCCAACAGCACGAATTACAAAACAGCCAACGGATATTTAGTAGTAGACTGAAATTGGAAGGCAATTATATTTGCATTGAGGTGTTGAGCTCTTGTGCCTGCTGCTCTTGAATTTGATCTTGTGTGAAGTCTCTCTCTCTGTGTGTGTGTGTGTGTGTGTGTGTGTGTGTGTGAGAGTGTGCTCTTGTGTCATGGAGGCTGTGTAATATTCCTTGTGCGGTGACAGGTGAGATGTTAATACAGGGAGAAGAGAGGGGCGGGTGATGGCGTCGGTCGCAGCTATGACAGGTCCTCTCCTCTCTGGCAGTGTTGCGTCCTCTCTCGCTCTCTCTCTCTTTCCCTCTCCCTCCCTCTCTCTCCCCCACTGTCTGAATTCTATTAACTCCAGAGGCTGCTGGGTGTCGCCATTAGTGCTAATTAGTTAAAACATCAGAGTATAAACAGTAAATTGGCTCCAGTAATGAATTCCCCCTCTTGAGCATATGAGAGCAGAGGAGGGAGGAAGAGAAGAGATGTGTGTGTGGGGGGGTGCACACAGACAGGCAGATACACACACACACACACACACACACACACACACACACACACACAGAGATACAAAGATACAACATAAAGAGGCTGGAAGATGTAGAAGACCTCATGGGGGTCCAGTTCTGATGAGCCATGATGAGTGTTGCGATGAGAAGGGCTTTGTGTTTGCATTAGCGGTTCTTTCCTTCCCCTTACTGACGGACAGGCTGAAATGGAGGCCCATTAGTGGCCCCTCGTGCTTAACCACAGATGGGGAGGGAGTGGGGGGGGGGGTTGCACAGACACAGACAGGGAGCGGACCCTCTCTGTCAGGACGCGTGTCTGGAGCATCACTCTCTGTCACTCACTGCACACCACATCTCACTCAGATCAGCAGGAGAGAGAGCGGGGACTCACATCAAAACAATGAAGTAATGCGCTAGTGAGATCTGCAGTGGCCTGCGCTGTTTCGATTTGTGGTTATGTCATTTTTGAAAAAAATCTTTCATCATTCTGAAGGTATCTGATAATGCACAGAAGTCCAGAAATCCAGAGCAACAAATATGTTATGTATGCAAAAACACCCCATGTGCACAAACACACCCCACTGTCAGAGGTTCTGAGAAGAGTTGAATGAATGGGCAGCAGTGGCTAAATGGTGACACATGGGGAGGTCAGATGATCAGTGAGATGTCTTCAGGTGTCCCTCAGGTGTTTAGGCCACTGCGTCCTCCACCCCTCTATGTACACCCCTGTCTAGTGATTTGACCTAGAGGTGCCTCTGGGTGGTCAGCCAAGGGCCTCTGACTCTCCCTTTAGCTGGTGGAACTCCTCCATGATAGATGGATCACTCCAGATAAAGAGCCCATTGCCAACACACACACACACACACACAAACACACAAAACAACCCCTCTCCCTTTTTGGAGCGCACACCCATTGGGGAAGCAATCTGACTCTAACCTCCCTATACTTCTCTACCTCTGTCCATCCACCCTTGCTCTCTGGATGCACACCAGCAGCAGTAGCGTGACGGCCAGGTGGAGATGGCCTCACCTCAGCCCAACTCACTCCACTCAGGCAAGAGGGAGGCACCAGCGTAGATGGCTGGACTGTAATGGCACAAACCCCCAAGTGATGGTGGCTGATCCCGAGGGATGGGCAATGGCTGTGGGAAGGGGGGCTCTACCTCTGTGTTTAACAACCCCCCCTCTACTGACATCTACACACACACACACACACACACACACACACACACACCTCCCTTCATCCCTTCCATTGTCAATAGAGAGGAGAGAAAAAGGGGGGAACGCAGGGAGATAGTGGGAAACAGAGAGAGAGAGAGAGAGAGAGAGGAGGGAGAGCTGGAGCAGGAAAGCTGGCAGATCTAACCCTGCAGTGTCACCCTCATTTCCTGGGTCAGTGCCTGGGTAATGGTCTATTAATTTGCTCCATTCTCCCCTGTGAGGCAAAACTCAATCTCGGGGCCCACTGCACTGCTAGAGTGGCGACAAGGTGATTGATTGAATAAACAGCTGTCACTACTGTCGGCACCCACACCCACCAGTACACCCACACACTCCACATAGATGCTCCCCCGAAACAAAAACAAACACACACACACACACACACACACACACACACACACACACACATACACACACCTTTAAACAGACACACCTGCTCCACTCCACCAAGCAAACACTTTTAAAGAAAAGATGCATCCTATGTGTGCATCACAATCTATTTAGAGTCACCCCAAACCTGACAGCCACCTTCTCCACACACACACACACACACACACACACACACACACACACACACACACACACATACACATACACACATATATACACAAGGGATCAAACAGTCAAAGAAAATGTCCACACAACTGAAAATATCAAGAATTATACATGTTTAATAACATGTCAACTAACAAAATGTCTGGAACTGAACTGTAAATTGCTGCATTCAAAAAATAAATTTCCATTCTTGAGTGAGGGGGCATTTGTATGGTCAGTGAAGTGTACCGACTATGTCTAAATCCCACCCCAACCCTTTCCTCCACACAGTCACTTTGTGTCAAACACACACACACACACACACACACACACACACACACACACACACAGTACCGTTCTCCCTTTTTTCATAAAAATGTAAAAAGCACTTAAGCCATCATCTTGAACCTCACACCCCGCCCCGCGAATCCAGGATTCATGACCAGGAGATGCAGCCAAGCCATCCCAACCCTCTGTCTCTTTCTATCTCTCTCTCTCTCTCTCTCTCTGTCTCTCTCTCTCTCCTCCCCACTGCTTCTCTCTCCCCCCTCTCTCCTCCCTTCAGGGGACCAGGGGGGAAGATTGCATTTGCCTCTTTAGCCCTGACAGAGGAGGGCCACGCCAAAAGTGCCGGTGTGATCGGCTTTGAGCGGGGCGTGTGAGACCGCCGTTTAAAAGCACAATGCATCACTGTCAGCCTCCGGCAGCACCCCCCCCCACACACACACACACACACACCCCATCCTTGCACCGCCCGTCTCCACGACGATGGAGCCCATGCTCACAGTGATGTACACACAGACAGTGCGTGTGTGTGTGTGTGTGCACATGGTGCCAAACTGAAGATGACCCCCGTTCCATTTCATCAGACGTCCTCTCAAATGAACACAGACGCTCCATTCCCCCTTCACTCCTCCTCCTCCCTCTCCTCCTCTCTTTCGCTCCGCCACGGCAATCAGCCCAGTAACTGTCCAGCCGGCTTAAATCACCCACCGCTCACTTAGAATAAACCAAAACCACACACACACACACTCATACACACACACACACACACACACACACACACAAAGAGATGCCACCTTCTCTTTAGCGGGACGTGCACATACACATACAAGAGGCCGTAGCGATATTCCATCATCCCTTTAATTTCCCCCCACCTTTTGCGTTTAAGGCACATATTTTCCATTATGGAAATGACTAGTGGGGACTCACCTTGCATTGATTTAGGGAACTGAGGGGCCCAAAATGAAGGCTGACAGGCACCGGGTGGATTTATTTGATTGTGCATCCTAGGCAGTGTCATTCTGACTGGAGGGTATGTGTGTGTGTGTGTGTGTGTGTGTGTGTGTTGTTGAGGGGGGGCAGTGAGGAGAAGCAATGTGCAGCAGGGGTGTACAGCCTCAGGCAACAGGGATGAGGAGGCATGGGAGGAGGAGGTGGGGGAGAATGAGATGGAGGTGGCTCGGAGGAGGAGGAGAAAGGAGGAGGGAAGAAAAAAAATGCCGGTGAATCAAATCAAATTCCCCTTATCGCACATTATTTGAAGACGTTATCAGGCAGGCTAATGCGGTTACACATTCAGCATGGGCTGAGAGATTTCACTGTTTACTGATGTTGGCGTGTTAAGGGCGAGGAAGAGAGGGGAAGGAAAAAGGAAGGGAAAGAACAGAAATACAAGAGGGGAGGGAGAGAGATGGAGGGAGAAGAGGGGGAGGGAGAGAGGGAGAGAAGAGAGAGAGAGAGAAAAAGAGACGACAGAAGCGTATGGCAGGCAGGAGCACTTGATGCATGTCGGGAAACTCATTGAGAGCCCTCCAGCGCGAAAAAAGAAAAAAAAAAACAAGAAAGAAAACGCAACAAGCTTGGCAAGGAGAACACCTCTGTCAAGGACACAGACAGGTGCTGGCTGTGCTGTAGCTGCACCCTGCCTTCACTGATGTACACATCACATGTGCCACAGGCAAAGAGAATAGAACCCAACCCACAGGCAATCTTGATAATATAGAGATCTCTAATTCAGCCGTTGGGCGCCGGCTTCCAAAAGACTAAAGCCATTCATTTGAAAAGAAGTGGCTCTGTAATTGGGGTTGATTGATCCAAGGTAGGGTTGCACCTGTGGGGGAAACAGGAGGAAGAGAAGAAGTGAATGAACAGATGAACAAAAAAAAAGAGGAATCTGCTGTAATGTGCTGCAATGTGTCTCAGTACCTGTGCTGGATATTATTAAAGAAGTTGGTTATATGGCAATAGAGGGAAGCTTTACTCTTATTAACTGAAGCAGTCAGTGTTCTCCTCTAGGGACACCCAAGCTGTGCAGAAGGTACTTTTTACATCTGCATACACACACGTCCTGATATGCTCAATCCCTTATAGAGGGAAACAGTTCAACTGCATTTTGTTCAAAACACACACACACACACACACACACACACACCACACACACACACAAAAAGCCGGACTAAAATCATCATGGTTGTTTTTTTTTTTTTTTAGGAAATGTAATCAACATTATGGACTAACAGTAACCACATCACTTCATTAAATATATACAGTGAAATACACACTCATTTGTATGTCGGAGATCACTTGAGCACTTAAAGATTAATGTTTTGGCAAGCAGATTGGCAGCCAGGTCAGAACGTTGGAGAGGGTTGGTTCAGGGTGAAGAGGGTGGTGGTTGGTCTACTCCAGTTCTCCGGCTAGCCCAGCAGGCAGTCCACCACTGCATACACACACACACACACACACACACACACACACACACACACACACACACACACACACACACACACACACACACACGCACACACACACACACACACACACGCACACACACGCACACACACACACAAGAACATATTAACACTACATAACTTCAACACAGCTCTGTAAAAAGACTGTTCTCTTCTGAGGCCTCTGCTAGAGGCTTTGTTCTGTTGCCAGTGACTTGAGAGAGCCGAGCTCCACTGAATTAAAGCTCCATGCTGTACTCGAGTCTGAACACACACGCGGTTAAACACGTTCATGTTCACATGCGGAGATACACACATTTCGCCTACCCGCACAGAATGCATAATATGCTGTATGTTCACAAGAACCCTCAAAAGTCGTGGCCACAACAGATGTAGGAACTTTCAGGTCAGGAAACACACTTGCCTCCATCCTCTCTCCTCCTCTCTCCTCCTCTCCTCTCCTCCCTCTCCTCTTCTCTCCTCTCCCCTGCCTTGTTGCCCTCATTAACTCTAAATGATTAGCATCATGTGCACATCAAACCAAATGAGCTACAGCCTCACTGCAGACCAGTTCCCTTGCCACAAAAAAAAAAAAAAAAACTCTCACAACCAAGTATTTCTTTTACTGGATACAATTTTATAGCAAATCTTTTGACAGAAAAGAAATCAAACCCTCTCTCTGTGCCTACAAGAAAAGTCTGTGAATGTTTTATAACCGACACTGATAACGTAAGTGTACAGGGTTTACTTTTGAATGCCTTTGGAGGCGGTTCAATGAATAGGCCCATGCTGTTTGAGTTATGTTGCGCGCGGCTAAATGAGAGGGGCTGCAGACAGCTTACAGGCCCAGCTGGATCGGCTGATGGCAGGCTGCCAGCTAGCGGGGGGAGCACCACGGCTTCTGTGGAGAGCCGGAGAGGGGGAGAAAGAAAAGAAGAAGAAGAAAAAAAAAAAACGTAGCAGCTCGTAAAACAACATGTTAGGAGTGTCGGAGCAGCGAGCGTCATGAGCCCTGTGGATGGGGGAGGCGGCACGACGCCAGAATGCTCGCCTGCTTCGTGTCGTGTTATCAAACACGAGAGCCGCCTCCTTCCCTCTCTCCTCCATTCTCCTCACTTATTCTATCTTTCTATTTCCCCCCTCCTCTTCAATATCTCTCTCTCTCTGTCTCAATCTCTATCTTCCTTCCTGCAAGATGTCTATACGGTAGATGAGTTGGGTGTCGCTCATCGAGCTCTCAAACTCATCAGGCTCTAATTGTCCTATCAGGGAGGTTAGGGAAAGGTTGCCGCTGAGGCAGGGTGGCCTTTAAATAATGAAAGCGTTTCACTCGGCCCTGAAGGAGCCGTGGATGGCTGGTGTACCTGTGGCTCTCATTAGGATGGCTATCAGAGAAGGAGGAAGGGGAGGGGAGAGGGTAGCTAAGTGGCATGCCCTGATAAAGGTGCGCAATGGCAGAGATTAAACTCAACGATAAAAAGAGTGGATAGGTGTGTGTGTGTGTGTGTGTGTGTGTGTGTGTGTGTGTGTGTGTGTGAGTCAGAGAGCGAGAGTGAGAGAATATGTGAGGCACAAGGAGAAAGAGAAAGTGGGTGAGTGAGAGAGATAGAGAGTAAGACATGACGGGAAAGAGAGAGAGAGGGAGAGCACAAGAGAGAGATGAGATGATCCATCTTGGCGCATTAGAAGAGATCAGACCTATACTCAATCAGGCCTGTCAGAGCCACGCGCCTCCTCTCCTCTCTCTCCCCTTCTCTCTTTCTCTCTCTCTCTATCCCCTCTCCTCCGCTCCCCTCCTCTCCTCTCCCTCCCCCCCGCTCGCCCTCTCCTCTGCGCTCCCCTCCTCTGTGCCGTGTGGCATTTGGGTGAGGAATCTCAGCACTAAAAAGTTCTGTCAGTCCTATTTCCTTGTTATTGCCCCTCCCGCGCGGCCGGTCCCTTCGGTGCCACAGATTAAACGGAGTCCCCGCCGCCCGCTGCTCCCGCGTCCGTCAGAGGGGGGCATCCCGCATTAATCATCTTTAACGCGCTGACAAGCGCCGCACACGTATCCCCCATCCACCCACCCTCTACAGCCCCAGGATTTATCTCTCTGTCTCCCTCCAGCCATCACTCACTGCCTAGAGAGAAAGAGAGAGAGAGCGAGAGAGAGAGAGAGGGAGAAAACCAAGAAAGCGCTTGAATGTTAGACTGAGACTTAGAGACAGATAGAGAGGGAGAAAAAGAAGGAGTCCTGTGGAGAGAAGGATAGAGTGGGTTTGAGTGAGGAGAGAGAGAGAAAGAGAAAAAGTGGAAAAAAAGAAAGGAATGGAGGGAGTATCCAGTAGTAAAGGAATCTTGACCAACGCTGAAACCTACCAGAATGCAATCAGATTGCTCCAAGTAATGAATTGGAAAGCAGTAAACCCTGTACCAGTCACTTGTGCTGGACAGCACAGGTTTAACGCTGTCTCTCAGTAATGACCAAAGCCTGTAGAGATGGGTCCTATAGGACTCACCAGTATCCACTCTACAGCAAGCAGACTCTTCTACATGAACACCAAAGACAACTATTTGATAATTGTTATTCTATTGTTATTTAGATTATATATGTTATATGTATATTTACCCTGTCCACTAAAGGAAAGGAAAAAGAAACTGACATTAATTTGAACCTGTACATAAGGGCACACAATAACTCATATACCCTCATCCCTATATACGGCAATACAAACACAGTAACACAACTATAAAAAGCCTGTGCTGTGCAGTGCTATATGTTGCTGTGCTGTGCTGTGCTGTTGACATTTCATCTGTGTGGGTGTTGACGGATGCGTGAGTCAGCTTGTAGCGGGCAGGCCGACGGCTGTCTGTCTCTGCTCTCTGTCCAGCACAGCCTGTCAGCACTCTAGCTGTCAGCATGATGCACACACACACACACACACACACTTACACTTCAAAGCAAAACTGGAGAAACGCACACTACCAAATACACACACTACCATCACTACCACACTACACAAATCCATAGGTAGATACACAATTAGGGCATTGAGTATAATGGGCAGTCAGACAGCATAAATGGTGCATGCTAAAATGTACATATATTTTGTGGAACTGTGTGCGTGTTTGTGTGTGTCCGTGTCTGTCTGCAGTGCCCCCTGTGTAAGGGCGGTGAGTGTGCCTCTTGAATCCAGCTCTTTAATTCATTCGTACACAATCAATGGCTTTGGTAATGGAGTCCTGATGGCTTTGTAGAGCGCCTGTCTCTCCCTTAACCACCACCCTGTCCTGGCTGTCACCCTCACCACACACACACACACACACACACACACACACACACACACACACACACACAGACACACACATGCACTCACACACACACACACACACACACACCTACTCACACACACACACACACACACATACTTTCTCTCTCTTTCTTTCTTTCTCTTTCTCTCTAAGACCGACATTCACACCCACACCCACACCCACACATGCACACGTACACACACACTCACACTCACACACACACACACACACACACACACACACACACACACACACACACACACTACATTAAGTTTCACCTCAGGGCTTGGGCCCTCGTTACAGATTTATGCGGCATGTTATGAGCGGCTGGTGTGACGTTAAGCATACGGCAGGACAGGAGAGCCGTGGCCTCCCGGAACATCCTGGAACATGCCTCCCCTGACTAAGGATTCGCCTCAGATCAATGTTTAATATCAGCTCTGCTCCTGACACCCACAAGCAGCTTTGGCTCATCATCCCTCGACACTCTCTCACGTCCGCATGGCTGCATGCAGGGCTGTTCATGAGAATATTGAAATCTGACCATAATTTAACACCTAAAGCATAGGTGCGATGGAGATTTGTCCAAACAATTAAAAACACAGGTCTTCAGCACTGTAGCTGACTGGGTTTTGGGTACCCCCCACCCTCCTCCAACCCCCCAAGGGATTGAAAGAAGCTTTATCAGCTGCAGAAAGGGATTGGATCTCTCTTTGTTTACTCTTGTGGATGGTGATTGCTTTGGCACGACTCAAATTATCTTGTCAGGGCAATAAAGCTGACCGTTGCTGAGCAGAGCGGGTGACAGAGAAAGCGAGAGAGAGAGGGGGGGAGAGAGAGAGAGAGAGAGAGAGAGAGAGAGAGGTGGGGGGAGATAGAGAGAATGAGAGGGAAAGAGATACAAGGACCACTGGAGATTAAAGAGATGAATGGAGGAAAATGACATGAAAGAAAAGGGAGTGAAAGGGGAAAAAAAGATGCTTGAGATAGAGAGGAGCGAGTGATGAAAAAAGAAAAACAGAAAAATAGAAAAGAAGGCAGAAAAAAGAGCAGTAGATTGAGGAAGGTAAGAGCACGGAAAACAAATAGAAAGGGTGGGAAAGAAAATTAGAAATAGATGTGCAGGGATGCTGCAGGAGGGAAAGATAGATAGTGTGAGAAAGAGAGAGAGAGAGAGAGAGAGAGAGAGAGATGAGATGTGTGTGTGTGAGAGAGAGAAAGAGAGAGAAACCAAGACACGCAGAATTGTAATCGATTACCTATTTTTCAAAGTCACTTAAAGTGTCCAGAGTGTGGGGCGGTTAAGTAGTAATGCCGAGGGAATGGGAGTTGAGTATGCAGCAGCACGCCTGGCTGGAGCCCGGTGTGCCTGTGTGTGTGTGTGTGTGTGTGTGTGTGTGTGTATGAATGTGTTTATGTGTCTCTGAGTGAGTGTGGAGAGAAGGAGGGAGCATACACTGGGGTGGGGTGTGTGTAGGCTGTAGAAGTGTGGGCAGTGTCTGTCTGGGGAGTGTGTGTGTGTGTGTGTGAGAGAGAGAGAGAGAGAGTGTGTGTGACTGTGTGTGTGTGTGTGTGTGTGTGTGTGTGTGTGTGTGTGTTGCGTGTGCCATTTCTCCCACTGACCCCCACCAGTTCCTCTCTGATGAATCTGTGCTGTGGCAGAAGAGGCTTCTGACAGGCCAATATGTGTGCCGACGCCACAATGCTATGTGCCCCCTGGGGAGGACTCCCCAGGAAAACACACACACGTTTGTGTTTATGTGCATTTGTGTCAAGACAGGCACAGCAGATCCATCACCTGCTCACAGCACAGCGCGCACACACACACAAACACACACATTTCACTTCTGTGCTCACATGCATAACCACAAACACACACACATAAAATACACAGTCAGTGATCATAAGCAGCAAGGATAACCTTGTGTTTCACATATGCACACACACACACACCACACACACACACACACACATGCACGCATACACTCACACACACACCCTGCCGCTTGATCAGTTGTAACATATTCAGATCCTTGAAAAAAAAAAAAGTGTCAGAGCTGAGAGCTTCTGCCAAGGGTTGGCTGAGGCATTTCGTCTTCATTCTAAAATATACACCTTTTTGCACACCTGTGCACATCAGACAGCATCGATATCTTACACATGAGATGGGTATTATCACTCAAGAAACGCAGTACAATGGGATGAATATCATGTGTGAAGACATGAGGTGATTACCCTCATAATGTAGAGTACTGGGGATAACATAGGACACTGAGGGCACACAAGGACACTGTTGAGTTCCTGTCTGTCTGTGTGGCTGCAAACATGTGTGTGTGTCTGTATGACTGTGTGTGCACGTGTGTGTGTGTGTGTGTGTGTGTGTGTGTGTGTGGTTGGGTGGGTGGAGATGCAGCCTGAGCACCTATCACGCTAGCCAGCTCTGTTGCTGTCCATCCAGGATATCCTGTTTGGAGGCCAGCCTATTGTCCCTGTGCCTAATTTTAGCTCTCTGATTGGTCGTCTCGGTGGGTCGTGGCACGGCTGTGAGCGACACAGGGCCGGCAAAGGAAGCGAGCCTGAGTCACCGTCTGCATGTTTGTTTTCATCTACACACGGAGATGCTTAAAGAGCAGGCGGAACCTTTCCTCTACTTATACACAGTCATACACATAAACACACACACGCGGCAGTATATATATATTTATACACAACCAACGTCATGTGCGCTCGCCCACACATGTGCACACACACATACACACACATACACATACTAACACACACACACACACACACACACCCTAGTCCCTGTAAACAGACAGGGTGAAACACACACCTGTCCATGTAAATCCACAGCTTCTGTTTACAGTTGGCTCTTAAAACAGTTGAGCTGGCGGGACATTTTGGCAGGTGACGGACAGGACTTGAGAAGAGTGTTTGTGTGCGTGCTTGGAGACACTCTTATGTTTGTGTGTTTTTTTTTTTTTTGTCCTGTTTATGCAAGGGTGTGTCTGTGAGGTGTTTTAAGAGGATGTGAGAATAGGACTTTGTGCTGTGGGAATGGGAGGACTGCTGCTGTTAACTGGGACAACTGGAGCACACTGGCTGACCTGCAGCTGCTTCTGGGGTTGGGGTTGGGGTTGGGGTTGGTGTAGGGATCGAACCGCTGAGCTGGAGAAGTTTGAGAAGCTGTTGGTCTGTTTCTGTCTGTCATACACACAAACACTCAGTGCCATCCTCCCTCCCCCCAATCATGCAATTTCATGTTGGTCCTTCAGTGCTCTCTCTGCTGCAAAGGACTGTTGCTCTCTCTGTAATACAATATCCCCTATGAACTGCAAAGAAATGATTGCGACAACAGAAGCTGATGATGCTCTCTCCCCCCCCCCTCTCCCTCCCTCCCTCCCTCTCTCTCTCTCTCTCTCTCTCTCTCTCCCTCTCTGTCTGTCTCTCAGGTAAGAAGAAGATGTCCATGTATGACAGCCAGGCCCCCATCTGCCCCATCTGCCAGGTGCTTCTGCGCCCTGGGGAGCTGCAGGAACACATGGAGCAGGAGATGGAGAAGCTCATTCACCTCAGGTACACATACACACACACACACTGTACATACACACACACACACACACACACACACACACACACACACACACTCACTGTACATACTCACACACACACAGACACACATACACACACACACAACTGCTTTTGAACTATAAATTAAAACAGTGCTGTTCAGAATGAGTTTCTTTTCATCCAGTCTGATTGTGCGCACAGCATTAACAACAATACTCCCTCATAGCTACACGAGGCAATAGCACGTCATGTCATCCTCTCTGGAAGTCTGCACAAGCATGCTCCACAAGCTGGAGGGGGCACACCTGCCGCTTGGCCCTAAGCTGCTGTGATGCTCGTGGTGATCCGCTGGCTTTTTAAGCAGGGACGGTGGATCAGTCAGAGACAGGAGAGAGAGAAGGAGAGAGAGAAGGAGTGAGAGAAGGAGAGAGAGAAGGAGAGAGGGATGGAGGGAGGGAGGCAGCTGTGGCGTAAATCAGCCCAGGCTTTTATCTATCTCAGGTTAAGCACCTGTAGTGGATATGGAGAATCCTCTGGCAGACAGTCTGATCTGTTTCTCCTTCCTAAGTCCCTCTTGTCCACCGTCGGAGGCCCCGGGCGTGAGAGGTAGCCAGCTATCAGGAGACCGTTTTGTCAGGCGTAAGCCCCACATCCGTTTAGACCCTCGGCCGCGGCCAACAGACACAGAGAGAGAGAAAGAGACATATATTTTCTGGTCAGGACTGGATAGCAACATTTAGCACAGAGAGTGTGTTCCAGCTTTCCTAATGGGAGTGTTAGTACATACTTCATAGTCCCAGAGAAGAGAGAGAGAGAGAGAGAGAGCCTTTGGCATTCTTCTCACCTGTCACTACCTGTTTCTCATTCCCTAGGGGGCACTAGTGGGAGATCAGAGACAGAGGACCTGTGGAAGACAGGGAGAGAGAGTGAGAGAGAAAGCAAAAGGATGAAACAGAGGGAAATGGGGAAAAAAGAGATAAAGCAAGTGAATGAAACAGTGAGAGATGGAGAGGGAAGAGAGGGGGGGGGGGCAGGGATGGGAGGAAATGGAGAGAGATTGGCCCAGCAGGGGACTCGGGCGCGAGCTGCAGTTCTTCATCAGCGTGTTCTGAGGAGGAGTTATCATTTAATAATTAATAAAGGGCAGCAGGGCTGCTGTGGGGGGTAGGGGCTCCTTGGACAGGGTCCTCTGCCTCTGCCACAGCAGCTACCAACGCCCCTGCGGGCTCCCTGTTTGATGGCGGCGGTTATTTAAAGAAATAGCGTCATCCTTCCTCGTTTGTCAGAGGCGGACACTGCTCAGCGTCACCGGGCCGGTGATTTAGCCTCGGCTGCTACCTGCCCATTAACCCGCTGCTCCACCGCATGAGTTATGCCCCCCCCCCCACCCCACCCGGGCAGAGGGCCCAGCCAGGGCGAGATGCTCAGGCCATGATTTAAGAAACAGCAAGGGGCGCTGGAGTCGGGGGTTGGGAGTGTTTGGAGAAGATGGAGATAAAAACAGAGGAAGGGGATGAGAAAGCAGGACGAAGCGAGAGAAACAAAATTCAAGATGTTGAGAGAAGGATGGAAAGAGAGAAAGGAACATAGAAAGAACAATCAGAGGATGGAACGAATCCCTTTTTAATTCCACATAACACTTTTTGTAGGTTTCTGTATCGGGCTATGACCTCTGGCAACTCCTCTGGGTCTGATGACCTGCCTGTGGTTGTTTCCTTGAGATGCCATCTTGAGACCCTCTTACTTCCCCCTTACTTACGACATCTTGTGTTTTTAAGAGAGCCAAAGATATATCAAAATATGACGAGGTCTAGATGATGCCACTTGACAGTGACAGTGAGAGGTGAAAGAGAGGGACACATATATCTTTCTGACATCGATGTGTGAACTTGACTTCACCTGTCCACTCTACTCTCCTCTTGCACCTTTTCCTTACGGGTTCCTCTAGACTGTGCTTTTTACACACACACACACACACACACACAGAGAGACACGCAGGCGCGCACACACCCACACACACACACACACACATGTATACACACACACACACACACACACACTAAAGCCAAAGGCATGCACAGATCATTGGAAGTGACATGGCGAATTTGTGGCAATTTGTAGTAAATCTCCCTTTAATGATACCGTTTCATTTTGCACCAAATCAGACTTGAGTGCATGTAAAATAGTGGAGGCTATTTAAGATGTAGCATTAGGCAGATGTCGAAGTGGATGTGTGTGAGTGAGGGTGAGATTGGGACCGCCAGCACTCTCTCCCCACTCCCCCCCCCCCTCTTTCTCTCTCTCCATATCTCCCTCTCCTCTTCGCTAGTGACTACTCTCTCTCTCTCTCTCTTTCTCTCTCTCGCTCTCTCTCGTCGTTTGCCTCTGCTTCACTCCTCATGTATGGTAATGGAAATCCATCATGCCCTTTACACATCCGCTTGCTCCAAGGGGCACAGCAATCTACATATCCCCCCAACCCCTCCACGTAATCAATTTGCCTCCAACGGAGCGAGGGAAAGCTGGGTGGCAAACGACACGAAAAGCAATCTTTATCTGGGGCTTACAACCCCCCACCCGTCCTATGCTATTTATTCCAGTTTTGTCCTCCTGCATCTCTCTCTCTCTCTCTCTCTCTCTACCTCTTAGTGGCCCTGTCTCTTTCTCTCCATTGCTGTCTTTCTCTGACACACACACACACACACACACACACACACTCACACACACATACATACACACTGCACTTTTGTGTGTTGCTCCTGCCTCCCTTTCTTTTCATCTCTTGCTGTCACCCCTTCAGTAATGATGAAGAGAGGTAGAGAGGGACAGAGGGAAAGAGCTTTGGAGATGAAATGCTAATGAATGTTGTGATGAGGGTCTGCTCATGATAATAGTTCCCCCCTCAGTCTAAACATGGCTTGTAGTTTCTGTATGGTCCTCTCTCAGGTCCTCTAGGTGCAGTGCTTCCCATTGCAGGCTTGCAGGTCCGTACTGGGGTTTTTTTTAAATCCTCTGTCAAAGGAGTCTATGTCCCTGTCCTCATCTTTTGTCCAAATGTGTCCCCTCATTCCTGGACAGTGGTACCTGTGTCAAACGGGGATCCTTTCGAGAAGGGTCTCTTATATCTACCTTCATTTCGAGGCTCACATGCTTTCTTCTCTTGCTTTGTAGCACCTTCCCAAACTCCTTCCTGTGGTGTGATAAAGCCTTTTTTGTTTACTGAGGTGCAGTCGCTTTCAGTAGACAGTGACACGCGTGACAGCGAGCGAACACACCGCCACTCCTGCCCCGTCTGTCTTTTCATCTCTCCCTCTCGTACTGAACACCACCCACCCCACTCCCGTCATTCACCACCTCCCTGCCTTTGTCACCTTACTGTCTGTTTGACAACCAGGCCTCGGCATTGGTGCACCTTGTTTTTTCCTCAAGAGCTAACAGTCAACAGCTCCCATTGTTCCAGCAGAGATGACTGGCTAATGAACGGAGGGCGGATGAATGAAAGGCCTAAAGAAATTCACATGTTTACAAATAATAAAAAAAACAGGCCACACCCTTGGCTGTATGCTGACCTCCACAGTCGCACTGTACTCTTCTCTGGACTTTGCCTCCCTCTTCCTGAGCTGCATGCTGATTGGCTCGCGGTCACTAACAGGAACCATTACTCCCCACGGGGACTAAAAGTAGGCGGCTTCTCCCTGGCCTGTGGTGGTGGAGAAAGAGGATGGGCCTCAACGACTGAGGCCCTGCGAGATCCATCGGCGCTCGCTGCCGGCCGGCGGATTTATGATGCTGAGGGAGTGCGTTTATTATCTTACAAACAGCCCCGCCGCCTCCGATGGGGCAATTTATCCCCTCTCAAGGCCCGGCCCCTGATTTGTGTTGTCTCTTTCTCTTTCTTTCGCTCACGCCCTCACTCACTCTCCATCTCTTCCGCTCTCTCCCGCCATCTCTCTCTCTCTCTCCTCTCCCGGACGGTCAGATCAATCAAGCCTACTGCGGGAGAAGGGGTGGGGACGGAGGCCTATTACCTGAGTAGAGGGGTGGGGCTCACTGTTGAACCCACCCTCACCTGTCATCCATTACTTGAGGGGGGGGGTCTTTCTCTTCTAGTGTCATCCACTGGTTCCAGACGCATAGCAGGTGGCATATAACATAGATGCAAGTACCAGCACCTGCTTTTAGCATTTTTTTGTTTGTTTTTACTGCTAGATTTTGCTTGCATCCTTCCTTCCTGATCACATCACAACACATTTGCATAGGAACTCATCCATTTCTGAGATAAAAAAAAAAAAAAAACGTGTTTGACAGCATAGCTCAGTCCTTCGTTCCAACATGTTCTCCAAGATCTAGTGGGGCAGAACCAGATCACTCCAGAATTGTAACTCTTGACCCATCCTAGTCCACAGAAAATCAAGCGGTGTTGGAGAGTGAGGCCCTTGAGAAAAACTCATTTCTGTACATTGGCAGGTCCATCCGGCATGTGTGTGAGGTGGTGCTGGCGGTGAGCGCTGGACACAGATTGAACGTGACTCGAGGGGACACTACTTCTGTCACTACCAACACACTCATCATTGCCAACACTCATGTAACACATGGCTCAGCAGTGTCCAGGCAATGACTGGGAGAGACAGCGTGTGTGTGTGTGTGAGAGAGAGGTACTGAGTGAGACAGATTAAGGAAAAGATGAAGCAAGATAGACAGATGATAGATAGAGAGTAAGAGAGCAGCAGTTTACCATACAGAGAGAGAATGAAAACGGACTAAAAAAATAGGTTTGAAGATTGCATTCATGCATATGTGTCTGTGTGTGTGTGTGTGTGTGTGTGCGCCTGTTTTTTGTATGTTAAGCACACACACACACACACACACACACACACACACACAGACACACACACACATGGGCAGAAGAGAGGAGAAAGGGGGGTGTGGGATTAATGTTTCCGAGAGAGATCTGATTTGATATGTCTCTACCTGTTGTAGGTGGAGGCTTTAGTGGGTGCGTTTAATATTTCTTGGCCACTAATCAGTCATCGTCAATCCGCCACACCGACGAGACTTTGATTCAATGTATCCCCCACCCCCACCCCCAACTAGCCGGATTCAAGGGACAGTACACTGCCTCTCCTTGCACACACACACACACACACACACACGCTAACATGCCTCTCCTCCTTCTCTGGCTCTCCATCCTCTCCTCTCCGCCTCTTTAATACAATGTTTACAAGCCGCCGCATTGTCCTCAACATATTTCAAAGTCCTAAGTGCTCAAGGCGTTTCACTGACAAATCAAATAACGGCAAAATCATTTATTTCCCTCTGCTGTTGCCTAACTGCAGGGAGATGGGTGGAGGCAGAGAGAGAGAGAGAGAGACAAAGAGAGAGAGAGAGAGATACAGAGAGAGAGAGGGAAGGGAAGAGAAAGAGAAGAAGAAAAAGGGTAAGACAGAGTGCATCCATGAGAATGATTGCTTCAATAAAAAAATTATATCCCAAATCTGCTTAGCAGTCGTACTTTTGGACAGTAATTGTTTCGAATACAGCATGGCCCGGGGGTGCCTGGATTGAGTGGCACAGAGGAGGCAGGGGAGGGGTGGGGAGAGGAGTGGGGGGGTCAGTGCATGTCCACACGATTAAAACTGTGATTTGTGCTGCTTTGTTAGCTTGTCGCTCCACTGTGCTCACTCAGATGTCGCCCGATTCCAGACAGTGGCTGATACTGTTGAGGAAAACGTGTCTGGCGCAGAACAAAGAAATGCAATGAGCGTAAAGACAAGAGAGAGAGAGAGAAAGAGGCGAAGTGACAATGACTGGAGGAGACTCGGTGACAGAGAGAAAAAGAGAGGGAGAGAGAAAGAGAGACACCTTGTAATGGCAGACATCAAAGTCCACATCCTTTTGAAAAAAAAAACACCCCCAATGAAACACTCGGTGACCCGCTGGTCAAAATAACGATCACCTCAGCTCCACGGCCCATTTTAACACACCCTTTTGTCTCCTCTTTTCCTTTCAGTAAGAACCCACCACACAAGGACAACGCCACACCGGGCACACCCAAGGTAAGCCCACCGTCCTTGGACCATTTTGGAGCCATCAAGCTCAAATGTTTCAGCTCTACTTAACGGGAAAGCAAGGGGGGATTGTCTCATTAGGGGAGGGTAGGAAGGAAGGAAGGAAGGAAGGAAATCAGGCCTTTAACTTTGACTGACACTTGAGTGGCTGAATTAAAAACTCACTCAAAATGGTACTTTATTTCCTCTCCGTAACTCACTTTGCTGAAAAACGACACGATGAAATGCTTCCTGCTGGAGTCCATTTCAGGATTGTGGGTTGGGTTGGGGATGGGGGGGCTGCAAGGAGATGCTATGTAGAGCCACAGTCTGTGGTTTCATCCTCCATCCCAATCTAATTAGCTGTGGGCAGCAGATAATTTGTCCCAGCCTGCCACTGTCCCCCAGTGTCACAAGCCAAGGCCCGCTTCACAGTCTCTAGGACCTCTTCATGGGATGAGTGAGAGGGGAGAAAACTTTTAGCGAACCTTCACAGAATTGCTGATAAAATGTAAATGACAGTTGAGTCTTATCTTCAAATGCTGTCGGTTTTGTCAAGGATCAAAAAATTAGACCTTGATATCTTCAAAATGACAGAGTTGTCAGATAGACTGATATCAGTCTGTTGTTGATTTGCGGTATGACATTTACCTGAACAGTCTGATATTAGGTATTTATCTCTATCTAAACCAGGTGAGCTGTAGCTTTAGTACAAAGCAGTGCTATGGGCTATGGAGCCATTGCTCAATCAGGAAGTTAGGGCAGTGATTCACTCACAAGAGAAAAGTGCTGAGGGCAGGTAGAAAGAAAGCTGGCATTTGAGCTGGCATAACACCAGGTATGCAAATGACATTGGCACAGAGGAGGAGATTGATGTTCCTCGCTCCCGTAGAAAATGTGTGACTCACCGATGACATGTGCCCATTTTAGTAGTTCAAGATTCCGTGAGTGATTTTTTTTCTTCTTTTTTTTGTCTCTCACCCCAAATGGCACCCCCTTAAAATTCTGTGAGCTCCTCTCTAGCTCCCCCTTGTCTCCGCTGTCTTGCCTGATGAAGTGACAGCCCCAGGAAGCTGAACACAGTCTGACGAGCACTCAGCAGAGCTGGTATTTTTAGGGGTGTAAGAGGCCTACTCAACTCATTATTCCTAGCGTACAAGGGAGACCAGTGCATGTGATTAGAACAAGTCTCATCTGGGAAAACAGGACGTATTCAGAGAGACTGCAAGGCAGAGTAAAGAGACAGAGGAGAGAGAGAGAGACAAAGAAACGAAGAAGGAGAGATAGATGAACAGAGAGAGCGAGAAAGAGAGAAAGAGAGAGAGAGTGAGTGTGTCTCTAGGTGAGGTAGCCAGTCATCTCAGACGTGACTGAGCATTCCGTTGCCAGTGTTTAGTATTCCTGGCCGAACGTGTGGATAATGAAGAGTTGTCGGGATCACAGCGGGCCCCTGCCGCCGCAACGCCCTCAGAACTGGCACTCGCATCCGGCCGGCCGCGCCGCTTCTAATGGGGATTAACCCCGCCCGCCCTCAGCCTGTTAGCAACGCCGTCTGCGCCGCCCATTGCCATGGCGACTCCATGCCAGCCGCCGTGACTCTTAATCCGTCGAGGTCAAAGGGGAATGGGTGCCCGCGCCAGCATTTCCACGCCAGCTGTGGCTCTCGCACTTGCACCAAGGTGGCATGGAATGGCAGTCATCACGCGCCGTGACTTAGAGAAGCGGCGTGCACAAAAATGGGAATGAAGCGTTTCTCTGTTTAAATGCTCCGATTCTGAGTTGGACGAGTGTGAGTGCCACCAGCCTTCGAGCATCTCACACACACACACACACACACACACACACACACACACACACACACACACACACACACACAAACACACACACATTAGACCAAAGCTGCCACCAGAGGCCTTGGTAACCACAACAGAACGAACATAAAATCAGTTATTACAATACGCCATATATCATCCCATTTAATGGGCCAACAAGACATAAAAACAGCTTGATTCCTCAAGCAATTTCATTCTCTAAACAGACTTGGCAACACAGACAGACAAACACACACACATACACACACGCACAAACACAAACAGCGCTCAGCACCACAGTCCCAAAGCACCAAAACACTGTGAGTGCACAAATAAATAGTTCCCTGACCTTGCAATTCAAAAGCATAAGAAGCCATGCATAATGTCTTATTTACTGTCTCTGCTGAGAGGGTCTGCCATTTTTCACATATTAATATTAGATTACAGTTGTCAGCCACTGTAGCCCCTGCCCCTCCTCTCTCTTTGATTAATTGGAGGAGATTGTAAATACAAATATTTTATAGCAGCCTCATAAAAAGCTGGACGGAGATCAAGACTCCCAGTAAAGTAAGCAGTATTTCCCCCTTCCCCCTTCGTCCCTAATTCATTTGAGAAATTAAGTCAATTACGTTTTCCCAGGGACAGGCCCGTAATGTCCTTTGAGACACACGGGCAGGTTTATGGATGACCAGTGCGTCTCATTCAGCTGCCTGCTCTCCTTTCCCTCTGCTTAACTCCGACACTGGTTCCCCTCGTTCACATACGGTGCTCATAAGTACGCTAACCTCTGTGCTTATGTCGCATCAGCCATAAGATTAGACGCGATCCATAACATCATGTACGTCCTGAGGTCATGATAATAATTCACTGTCGACTCTCTACGTCTAAGTATTGACCATTGCCTCACGCACTCCTCCAGAGTTTCTCGGCTATCCTTTTCAGAGACTTACATTTCGTGGTTGAGTTGAAGCAGGAAAGTGCTGAGATGAAATGTATGTATGTGTGTGTGTGTGTGTGTGTGTGTGTGAAGTGTACTGCATCGAAATAGTAAGGTAAAAGGCCTTGGTTACTTCTGGTGCCTAGCTCA
The DNA here is from genome assembly GCA_015244755.2 of Tenualosa ilisha. Lineage (NCBI taxonomy): Eukaryota > Metazoa > Chordata > Actinopteri > Clupeiformes > Clupeidae > Tenualosa > Tenualosa ilisha. The sequence continues at coordinate 100,509 of PYXC01002106.1, forward strand.
TTTCTGTGCGCACTCACCTCCTTGTTTCTTAAACTTTTTCTCTCCCCAGTCACTCCTATTGTCTGTGCACATCAAACGTGAGGGCGAGTCTCCTGTCGTGTCCCCGCTTTCGTCTGACGACGCTCACCACTCCGACAGATACCAGGTGAGATGCAAAGGACGGGGCCACTGGAGGGGATTTGTGACTGAAGGGCATATGGGAAAGCAAATTGTATAAACAGATTCACAAACACATTAAGATAGAACGATTAAATAGGTCTAACTGAAAAATTGCTTTGTCCATCAGCCTTGCTGTGTATGTGTGATGTATATCAACTAAATGACCAGTGTGACTGTGAGTGTGAGCATCAGAGAGATAGTATGTGTGTGTGTGTGTGTGTGTGTGTGTGTGTGTGTGTTTGTTCAGCCCATCTCTGTTCTCCATCTTGTGCCTGGTTGGGTGTGCCGGCTGGATGTGTTAATACAGGCTCCCCTATCCCTCCCCCATCTTCAGCATCTCTCTCTCTCTCTCTCTCTCTCTCTCTATCCTTCTTTCCTATCTCTGGCCCAGATTTACCCAAGCTGGGGCACGTATGTCCCACTCTGATATGTAATCATCCATAGTTTAACCCCGGGCTAATCTCACCTGCGCCCCTGAGCCCAGGATATCATCTCTGGGGTCCAGTGTCCTTGACAGTGTGCCTCCCCTTTCCTTTTGGATGGCCATGCTGTCAGAGCCCTGTTCCACCTCTTCCTCCAATCTGTACCCAGATTGATCTCTTTCTTCAGGGAGGAAGAAAATCTCCAGTTGACAACGGAGAGAAAAAAAATGGAATTGGTGCTGAAGTGGTGCTATGCTGGAGCGCTGTATGGTTGCCACAAAGCTTGATTCATTTAAGTGTATTGTGTTCAATTCAATAGCCAAAAAATTTATGTCAAACAGCCCCTTTAAAGGCAGCACTTTAAGCAAATGTCCTCATTATCAGTAGAGCACTAAAGGTTTTCCTTCAAATGATTAAGTCAATGATACATTTTTCCAGCACAGCCTCCCTGCCTTCCTCGGGCTTTAACCATCATTAGTGAATCATGTAGCATCATTAACACAGTGTATCAGCATATCATTGGACGGATGTAAATGTGCATGACTCAAGTGTTTCTCATAAGAAGCCGTCAGCGTCGGATGATCCATGGGGAACTCTGGGGCTGTTTGAACTGGTGCCCATGGTGCCTGTGTGTCAGAATGTGGGCATCTATCGGTTTGGCAGGCCTTGCTGGAGTCAGCAGTACATACATCCTGTTTAATAGAGCTAAATGATGATGGCCAGACAGGTTAAATTTGCTCTTAAATTACTATACAGTATAAATGGAGATGTGTAAGTATGCAGGAGAGATGATCACTGTTCAGAGAACATTTGTCAGGACATGCTGCTGATCCTAGAGCTCTGTGCAAAAATGGAAGCCACAATACATTACATATTTTGCCTGATAGCCTATAGGCCTACAATTAATTTAGATGAAGTTACAGTGTGAGTCTGTTGCTGCCATGTCTGTTAACAAGTTAAAAACACCTCCTTGAGGTGGATATCAAGGCTCCTGCTTGTTCAATTTTCCTTTACACTTTCCACTAATTTTCAAATTTGCAGGTTGTCAATTCTGAAATACTGACAGTACTTTGGAGGCTTAGGCGTAATGTTTAACCTCCTCTCTGAGATTGGCAGGGTGTAGGCTAAACCACCAACCAATAGGCCTACTGAAACCAGCTATAGCCGTGTAAGCTATGCCTCCGAAACCAACAACGTATTGCTGCGCCCTAACGGCCAAACGTGGAACTACATAATTTCACGTCTCCTGAACTTTCACTTTGCGCGGTTATCACGTGACCAGATTCAACATGGCGTCCACAGCGCGATGATCCCGTACTTTGATATGGGTCTAAAATTTTCAATCCCTTTGCATCCTTCTTAAATATTAATTTAAGTCCACGTTTTAGGATTCATTGAAGCATCTTCTGGCTCATATGAGTTTCTTTAACACGTGAGTTTGGCGACTTTTGGAGCCTTTTTTCATGAGTGGGAGAATCTTGTAATGGAAGAGGAGATACAGACCAATGGGAAACAAGAAGTAGGTTTTTGTTTACAGTCAAGCTGAAGGCTGTGGATTGCGTTTGACAATCCAGTGCAATCCAGGAGTATTCTGCTAACGATTTGCAAATGATTGTAATTCATGCAACCCATAATAACTTCTGTGTATTTTCTGTGTTTCCTTTTTCCCTGCTCACAGACATTTTTACGGGTGCGGGCTAACAGACAAACGCGACTGAATGGTATGTATGCGTACTGTTGTCCTTGAATAAATCTTACTCGAAAACACTGATCTCCACAGTGGATTCATGTATAGTATTGTAACTGCTCAAGAAAAAAATTTACATTACCCAGTTACAGCCAAGGTTATTGGTTTACACATCTTAGCTTAGCAGTTTTCATAATATATTTATATAATATTAATTAAAGCAATGCAAGCACCTGTTGTTACACCAACATTACATGCATTCACAAAAGTGAATTACCTTATTGAGTAGTAGTGCAGTATATAAAATTACAAAAAGTAAATTAGAAAGCTAATTATATTATTTCTCATGCATTCAGTGTAAAGTACTGGGGTCATGACTTTCCCTTGTGTGGACTAAGTACACATTCTGATGATGGTCTATCCACTTTTTTGACACCTGAACACTGCTGCAAGACCCAGTGGTGCTTTATCAGTTTTTTTGAAGATGGCGGAGTGAACCTGGGGACTGATCTTTGATGCTCCGTCTCCTACACTTAATGAGAGTCAGACTTGTCAGGGTCTGAGTGTAACGGAGGACACGCTTAAATTAGATTCGGTTACCACAGTGCTGTCCTTGAGAGGGGCATTGAGATACGGCATATGTGGCTCAGAGTCACAGTGAGCCTGGGTGTTTGTTGGGGCTGGACTGAAGCTGTGGACTTCACACATCTCACTTTGAATAAGCATGACCCACATCAGCTGGCTGTCACTGCACTGAGTGGTCTTTGCCTAAAGCACTGCTGGCCATCGTAGGGTCTGCACATGTCCGCCCTTTTAGAGAACAGGAGACTGGCATAACAACACTTTCGAGCCATGATTTTGAGCCCGTTTTCTTGAAACATGGTGAAGCTCCCTGTCTGTGTGGCTGTTCCCTTTTATTTGTAGCGCCTGCATGAGCAGAGGATCTATTTAACCCTTGACTTCTTGATATGTCAACAGTCGAAGCCCTCTGCTGGTGCAGGCGCTCAGGCAAGGAATGTGTCAAAACCCCCCCAAACCCAGTGCCCAGCGGAGTGCCCCTAGCCCCTTGCTGTCTACGCCACGGTAAGAGCCCCCCCTCCCCTGCTCCTCTCCGCCTCCTTCCACCTCTCTCTGGCTATAGATTGCACTCTGGTGCACTCCCATCGGGCAGTGGGCCCTGTGACGGGAGAGGGGTGGAGGCTTTGTCTGATCCCGGGCCTCGGGTGGTAATGTGTATTACCGCTCGTCCGAGACGGCTGTGTGATCTCTGGGAGAAGGGGCCTCGTGTGTGGAAAAACTCCTGCCGTGCCTAATTAATCTGCCTCTCGCTCTCCGTTTAACGACGCCCTCCTCCATTACCGTCACCACAGCCCGGGAGAGATTATGAGCCGTTGTGTCCTCTCCCTCCCTCCCTTTCTCCTTCCTCTGTTCATCCCCCTCTCCTCTCTCCCTGGCTGTGCCCCCGCCTCACTCTCGCTCCCTCGTCAGCCAGAAGTTATGGCACATCCTTTCCCTCGCCCGAGTCCCCCTTGGCTCCTTCTCGCAATCACGGCCACCTAAAAATTAATGTCCCCGCACGCCATTTGCAGTTAAGAAAAGGCGACACAGACTTACGGCGCAATAGGCGCTGTTATGCTGTGTTAAATTTCTAATTATGTGCGTGGGGCGGGGAGAAACGACAGGCAGAGGATGACGAGACTCAAGCCCGTCTCGGGGACACGAACGCGATAAGCAGCTCCCCGAGAAACGCTGCACAGCAGTGTTGTGTTGGGTCTGGTTAACGGCACCCGAATTCGTCAAGGTTGTTCTGCCTTTATGACACCATTTAGTTTTTTGTTGTTGCTTTTTTCCCCTACTTGTTGTTAAGTGACACCTCTGGTCAAGCTTACTCTCATAGTTAACCTGATGTTGTGTCTGGTTTTTGTCTTGTGTTACCAGACATAGGACAAGTGCCATGCCATGTCATTTGTGTGGGTTAAGCCTTTAGGCAGTGGATCCTATCCCAGCTAATGAATAAGACCGAGGCAAGGGGTTTTGGCATTTTGGGAATGCCAGGGGCATTTGATGTTGGCTCTGCAGCCAAAACAGCATGGCTGGCCCAGTCTTTCTTTCCATGTCCTTCATCTTAACAAGGCCTGACCCCAGGCGTGTCAGATGAAATCTGCTGCTCCAAAACATTAACCAACCCTGGGTGACACATGACATACTGCATGTCAGCTGTGTTTTAAACTCTCTAATTGTGAGACCCAAATTATTTTACTCTGATTCTCAAAGACTGTGTAAACTTCCAGCCATGAATGTATATGTGTGTATGTATAGTGTATATGCAGTATTTTTGTATTGAGACAGCTGTTAATACAGCTCTTTAACGCTGCTGTGTGTGTGTGTGTTTCTTTTTGTGTTGCAGCCCGGATTGGGAAGATGAAGCGCCGGAAGCCTGAGGATGGACAGGTATGTCCACTGTGCAGCGCCCCGCTGGCAGGGACAGAGGAGGAGATGAGTAGGCATGTGGAAGAGTGTCTGTTTAAGGTAGCCTCCCGCTCCGACGCTCGCTTGCTCGCTTCCGCACCAGCCGTCCTCCTGGTCCCATGTCACCCACCCCCAAACCCCAATCTTCCCCCTCCCCCCTTAGCCTCTGTGTGTGTTCCTTCCCCTGGACATCAGCATCCAGCCGCCTCAACAGGCCCCAGTCTCCTCAAACTCCAGTATAAGTCACAGAGAATGCTCTGGGTTAGCGCTTAGCTGCTTGCCAACTAGCACCCTTTAAAGAACTGTGAAGATGACACGAGTTTCATCTGTCTCTATGTCCAGGGGAAAGATGAGGGGTTTATGTAGCTCATTTGAGATTTCTGATGAAGGGGATGCTCTCCTGCTCGTTTTAGTTGAAATTAGCTCCCCCTGATCCATCCAGACATATCCTTATAGCAGCCAGTGAAGTGCTGCACCTATGGCCATTGGAAATGGAATGCGTGAAACACCTGGCTGTTGTTTAGTTTCTGGATGGGTCAGGTGGTAGTGTAGTTGACTGAGTAGACACAGTAGTGTCCAGTTCCTTTCTGGCTAACCCTTTCTTTACTAGTTAGTGTTACTAACAGCACCGCCACATTCTTTGGTGATGGGATTCTTCAGTGCATGTGATTGGAAACATTGTCAGAGATGTAGTTTGGGGTGAATTTTGGGGTTTGGGGTGAATTTGTCACTGGTATAATTTGTGTTTAGTAGACGCTACTGGTGAAAGGTTTCAGGCTTATTTAGTAGGGTGGGTGTTGTCGTGGTAGTGCTTAAATGTCCTCTGCTTCTTTAGAGGGAAGGAGTATGCGGCCCCGAGGATGACTCTGCCGACGCTGACGGAGAGAACCGCTTCGAGGAGTACGAGTGGTGCGGCCAGAAGAGGGTTCGAGCCACCACCCTGCTGGAGGGTGGCTTCCGAGGTAAGTCTCAGGATGTGAGCCAGTGACTGCTAAAAGTGGTGGCTGATTTTGACTAAATGAAAGTAGGTTGCTACAGACTTAATAATTTGCTAATATGTGGCATGCACTCATGCTCGAATAAAACAAAGGAATGTTTATATTCTTCGTAGCATAGTTGTGTCAACCCTTGAGGTATACCATTAATATTGCTTGTGTAGTTTGCCAAGTGAATCCGCCATTGGTGCCCGTCCCTCAAGAGAGAGTGATTATTTTGACACCCCCCCCCACATTGCATTTCAAAACTCTTATCTTTATGCTGAGGCCTTGAGCATTCGATCGCTATAAAGAGCTAATTTACAAAAGCTCAGAAAAAAAGGCCTCTTTTTTTATGGTCTCTTTTTAAGACCCGAGCCAGACAGAAAAACAAGCGGCAGATCAATTCTCACTCTGGAGCTAAACTCCGTCGTCGTCGGTGGCAGCACAGAAGCTGCCCGGCCCTTGATCTAATGAGCAGAAAGACTCTTCTGCACTCCTGTGATGTGGCAGACAGGGAGCACAGGAAAGGAGACATGGAGGGAATGGGGGGGGGGTGGGTGGAGGTGACTGGAGTTGGTGGCATCAGGGGCAGCTGGCTGGATGAAGGGTGGGGGTGTCCCACTTGAAAGGCCCCCCCAGAAAGCTCAGAAGGTGGATTTAGGCTTGAAATGTGCAGCTGAAGTCCTCCAGTGTTCAATCGGCCACACTAAGAGGAACCCCCACAGCCTGTAGAGAGAGAGGGAGAGAAAGAGGAGTAGAGGAGGAGGAAAAGAAGGAGGTGGATAGCAGTCTGTAGAGAGAGAGAGATCGCAGGGCATCAATGGGATAAGAGGCTGGTCTTCTGTGAACTAGCCGCACCCCTCTCCCCACACCCTCCCACCGTCCCTTCCTCCCTCCCTCCCTTTGAGGACGGGGAAGAAAGCTGAAGGGGGAAACACTTTCAACTGCACACAAGTGTTCAGAGGGGGGAGAGGAGGAAAGATGGATACACAGAGAGGAGCAATCGAAAGGGATCAGGTTTGGGCTTGGAGGATTGTGTGTGTGTGTGTGTGTGTGTGTGTTTTTGCTCTCTGTCTATGGCTTAAGGAAGCCGCTGTGTCGATGAGGAGATTGAGATGGCAGACACAGAGAAGGAAGCTCCTCGGAGAGGGAGCGTGAAGATTTAGGCCAGTGGAGATTGCAGAAGGGGATAAGCCCTCAGAGAAAAGAGAGAAAAACACACACACATATGAAGCTTCAAAGAGGACTGATGTCTGGTGTCTAGGGCCCCCCCCCCCACCCCACACACACACACACACACACACACACACACACACACACACACACACCTCAAACAGCAGGATCTTAGCACTGGGAACTGGAAATGCCACCCTGATTGGGTGAACCTTGACACCCAGCAGGTGTCTTCAGGGTGGGATCCAGGTGGGGCAGATAAGCGCTGTGCCAGCGGGGTACCGTTGCGGCGGTGACCGTGGCTCTCGCCGGCCCCGTTTCACGCAGCGCAGGAGCCTGGCGGTGGCATTTGTCTCCGCAGATGGCTGACATGTCTGCTTAGACACATGTAAATCAAGCCAGTGCCTTTGGTCAGCAGGCACCAGGCATGGAACAGAGGGTTGGCATGTTTAATGCGTGTCAAGGTTAGCATTTACGTGCTCAGGTTGAACGGCCCTACTTTGATATTATAACATCGTTTACATGAGGCTGTGCCCTCGCTCACCTTGTCAGATTTTTTTTTTTGGTGTGCGTGCACGCGTACGCTCGCTCGACCAGGGACACTGCACTAAAGAATAATATGCAAGTGTCCATCTCTGCATAGGTACTGTGTCTGTGTGAGATGCACCCACACACACAGGGTTATTGATCTTGTCTGGGCTGACAGAGGGAGGAGTAAGACCTCCCCTCCCCGAGGCAGGCTGCCAGTGAGCGCGTGCGGTGGCGTGCATAATGTGACTGAAAGGCAGTTAGAGTGGCGCTGACCTTTTCAGCCCAGATTAGATTGGCCTGCCAAGACTGGTTAGCGCCAGGCATGCAGCACTAGTCACATGACCTCCCAGGTAACCCCCCCAGCCCCCACCAACAAAACCCCACACCCTGGCGTGGTGGCTCATGGGATGCCTGGATTGGGGTCTTGTTCATATTTTGTGTGTGACACCCCACTGAAAAGGGCTGCCTTTGAGGTCCACTTAGACCAAAGGGATGTCTCTCTCTCTCTCTCTCTCTCTCTCTCTCTCTCTCTCTCTCTCTCTCCTCTCCCCCTCCCTCCCTCCCTCTCTCCCCTCTCCCTCCCTCCGCCCAGGCCATGCATTACAAACCGCTCTCAGGACCCATCGCCTGATCAATTGATTGGATTAATAGTGATTTTTTTTTCCCCTCCATACCTTTCCTCCTTGCCTGCCACATCTTAGCCAGTCCTGGTCACCATTAGTGGTCAGGACAATCTTATTTATTTGTGATTTTTTTTTTCCCCCGGCCTCTTGTCTCCACTCTCTACCCACAGTGGATTAATAAAATGCCGGGCATCGTTTACAGTTTATCGCCTTTTTGACCCAGCCCGGCACCAGCTAGCCATTGCCATCGCCACCCCCACCCCCCAAACCACTAGTCACTAGTCTCACTCTATCTAGGCTTCAGTATTGCGGTACGTGTCGGGGCCTGGCAGGCCATGACGGTGCCTTCTCTGTCTGTTCACTCTCTCCTGTTGCGGGTGGTATTCACTCATACACCCACAGAGGCGCCCCGGCCGAGCCGAGTCCCAGCCGACCTGCCCTTTGAGTGGCTGACCACTCTGACTGGTTCAGCGTGAGGTGTTTGTGGCGAGGCAACTGCCCAGTGTGTGTGTGGCTGTCTGGGAGCTGCGGGGCGCTGCGGGGCTAACGGGCAGTGAAATGGGCCTGATTTATGTGCCATGGCCATTGAGCACATATGCCACCACAGCCACAGGGACCGAATAAAACTTAAAAGGTCCCTTTTATTTGATCACTAAAACCATCTGCGCATTGTAAAAAGGGTTAGCATTTTGTGGCGCATTTTATCCCTGCGCACAAAGCAGGGATGCTTTTTTTTTGTGCTGCCTTTTGTCTGACAAGCCCTGGAGGCATGTGGCTACACAAACACACACACACATTCTGGTTGAAGCTTAGAGAGGTGTCTACTGCATATAAGTTTAGAAGAAAGCAATGAAACAGCTTCTTTTTACCCCTTTCTCTCTCTCTCTATCTCACTCTGTCTCTGTCTGTCTGTCTGTCTTTCTTTCTCTCTCTCTCTCTCTCTCTCACACACACACACACACACACACACACACACACACACACACACACACACACAACTGGATGGACATCTGCTCCATCCTTCACACTAAGAGGTCAAGACAGGGGAGAAACTGGTTAAACTGGCTCCCGCTACAGTTAAAACCAACTTGTCAGATTGACAATCCACATTCGTTCACTCAGTCACTCCACACTCTTCCGTCACCCACCCACTCCCTCTCCCTCCCTTCCTTTCTTCTTTCCCGCATGCCTGTCTTCCTCCTCCTTTTCCTCCTCCTCCTCCTCCCCTCCCCCTCCTCTTGAGGATGGTGTCAGTGGCTAGGTTCCATCCTTTCTCCTCCACTTTCTCCCAGCACTCGCTGAGCTCAGGACAGCAGTAGCAGTAGCCCTATTGGTGGTGTTGGTGCTGGAGGCTAAGTTTGCGGTGCTAAGTGGAGCTGAAGGGGCCCAGTCAAACAGCTCGTGGGAGTTTGTCTCCCCGCTTGTCACTGGCTTTATAGAGGTGCCAGTCTCCCCATCTGCATGCTCTGGTGAACACACATCCACCCCCCCGCCGCCACCACCACCACCAACACAATCACCACGCCATGCCACCTACCTGACAGATACCTGAAACACACACACACGCACACACATACACAGAGCCTCCCTCACTGATGGCCCTACAGTCAGGTTTGGCCACCACCACCACTTCGGCTTGCTTAACTGGCCAGCTGACACCTGGTGTGTCCACTTCAATCAGCGTAGGCCTCCAGGGCTTTAATTAACTCATTGGCCGGTGGCGTTGGTTTATTGGATACTGTCAGCCATGCATTTCCTTTGATTAACAGAATTATGGTATGGTTCACACTTGACCCACTCCTTTTTGTGTGTGTGTGTTTTTTGTGTGTGTGTTTGTTTGTGTGGTGTTTTTTAGGAACAGGCTTTGCCGTGTGTAGCACAAAGGAGAGCCACGACAGCGACGCAGACCTGGACGTGGACGGTGACGACACGCTGGAGTACGGCAAAGCACAGTATCCTTTTCCTCAAAGCAAGACGCCGGTGCTCAGATATCTCATGGCGTGCCAGCTGCATCTCTTGGCAGTCAGATATCTCTCTGGCTGCCAGCTCACTATAATTTGGCTGTTGTAAGTCTTTAGCTTGTTGGTTTAGGTTGTAAGTGTTTAGCTTGTCGTTGAGAGAAGCAGGAAGAAGGCCTGTGCTTTGGTTGGCCTTAACCCGGCGTTCCCAGGTACACGGAAGCGGATATCATTCCCTGCTCTGGAGAGGACCAAGGAGACACCAAAGAACGGGAGGCGCTGCGCGGAGCCGTGCTGAAGTGAGTCAGCCCTTCTTGGACTAACACTAAACCGTGATGGAGCACTTAGTAAGGTTAACTTGCTCAGTTAAGGTCTCCAATTGGATTGTTGAAGTTTTTTTGTTTGTTTTTTTCCAGCGGTGGAATGCCCTCCAATAGAATAACGCCCGAGTTCTCCAAGTGGGCCAGCGATGGTAAGTAGAACCTGCAGAACCTTGATGTATATGTATATGTGTGTGTGTGAGTGTGTGAGAGAGAAGCAGGTTGTGTTGAGTGAGGATATGTCATGTCACACTCTCTGGTGTCCCTCCATCAGAAATGCCCTCTACTAGTAACGGCGAGAGCAGCAAACAGGACCTCAGCTCTCCTTCCACATCATCCACACCCAGGACCTGCAAGAACAGCGAGATCGAGAAGTGAGTCTGTGGCCTGCAGCTTCTCTACACACACACACACACACACACTTTCAGCCACACATGGTCAAACACCCAGACGCACTTAATTCCTCAAGTCCTCTCTGCTCCTTATCCTCTGAGAGTCAGTTGTGTGTGTGTGTGTGCGTGTGTGTGTGTTTATGTCAGAGGGAGGCTGTTGTGCCAGATCATAAATGATGTATTTTGTGTGGTCATCTCTCTGGAGCACGTTTGATCACAGGCGAGCGGGCCGTACGTGCCTCCGTGAGTGTGTGTGCGTGTGAGAGAGAGAGACAGCAAGTGAACGGATATTGATCCCCTGCAGCTGAGCCTCGCCAGGCCCAGACGGTGAGCACTGCCTCCGAATGCTAATGCCCAGCAGCACACCAGCACCAAACGCTAGCAGCCACCAGCCACCGCCTCTTAGCCGTCAACTCCCCACCACCACCACCACAGCACAGTCCTATATGTGTGGTGTCACATACACGTTATACGCATACACCTCTCCACCCCAGCCATCAGCACCTCCACCCCTTGGGTGTGTGTTGCTGGAGACAGTGGAGTGTGTCTGGACTGATGACTTTACGATAAGTCCTGCCGCTTCTCCTCCCTGGAGATCAGCAGAGCTGCAAGTGCCAGAGCCTCGGCCGCTTAACAGGGAGGGAGGGAGGGGGAGAGAGAGAGAGAGAGGGATGAGGGCTGTACTCCCCAGAGAGAGGGAGGGGGGAAGAGAGAGAGGGAGAGAGAGACGGTGCTTGCTTTCAGCAACAACAGCAGCAGCAGCAGCAGCAGGCAGATAGATTTGAATAACCTGTGTGTGTGAAAGGCCAGCCCCTCTAATTCCCTCATCTCCATGTCCTCATCCATATTCCACGACAAGAGCCACCCGCAAAACAATTTACACACACACACACACACACACACACACACACACACACACTGGTGCGCACACACTCTCTCTCTCTCACTCACTTGCTCACTCACCCGCCCAGGCCCACCCCCCTGCATGTGTAATTGGGGTCAAAGCACAGAGTGGGAGAGGTGGGGGGCGGGTTGTAGGCTGTAGGGGAGAAGGACAGAGGGGGCTCTGATTGCTTGCCTCTGCAGGTCTGCCATCTCTTCTCTCCCTTCATCCATCCATCCATCCTTCCTTCCATCTCTGCGTCCAGGAGGGGTCAGCAGCTGCTCTCAGTCCCCTGTGTGCAGTGACCCATGTAACAGGCGTTCTAGAACACACAAACATACACACTCTCACACACACACACACACACACACACACACACACACACACACACAGAGAGGGGCAGTTCTGCCGGGGTTAGGACACATGCTTAGGTTGGTGGGGAAGAGGCGGAGGAGCTTGGAGATTCTAGCCCTGAAAGGTACAAGTGGGCAGGAAGTTGAAGATGTTGTGGGTTTTTTTGTGTTGAAGCATACGAGAATGTACACACACCCACACACCAAGAAGGCAGCTCACAAGCAGAGAGAGATAGTTTTGCTGTTGAGTGTGTGTTTGTGTGTGTGAGTGTGTGTGTGTGTGTGTGTGTGTGTGTGTGTGTGTGTGTCTCTCAGGGGATGTGTGCCAAGTGTAGCTGAATCAATCTTAAGCCGGTGGCTGGCCTTCGCTGAGTCCCATATTAAATATCAGCCAGGAGAACTGGTGAATAAGCAGAGGAGAGCCGCACTATTGATCCCTCCCATCAACACATCGAGAGAACACTCCTCTCTCTCCCTCCCTCTCTCTCTCTCCCTCTCTCTGTCCCCCTCCCTCCCTCCCTCCCCCGTCTTCTCTGTCTGTCTCATTCACTTTGTCTTGCTTTCACTTTCCAGTCCACACACCCACAGACACTAAAGTAGGTGTCAGAAGCTGGAATAGATTCATCAGCGGCCCATCCTGGCTGCCAGCATGAGGCTTGATGGAGTGCATGTGTTTACCAATAAAAATATTTCTCACGCTCCTAGACCGTGATTAGAGCCACTGCCAAGGGGAGAGCAGAGCTGAGCAGACACAGTCAGTGCTCAGCTGTGAGGGTCAAAGTGTGTTTGTTTGTGTGTCTGTGTCTGTGTCTGTCTGTCTGTCTGTCTGTCTGTCTGTCTAAACATGTCTTAAAGTGTTTGTGTGTCTCTGTGTCTGAACATTTTTGTGTGTGTGTGTGTGTGGTGTGTGTGTGTGTGTGTGTGTGTGTGTGTGTGTGTGTGTGTGTGAGAGAAGTCTGTGGGTGGGTGGGCGGGCAGGCTAGTGGCCCAGATGAAGACGGACAGAACAGTGTTCCTAAGTGGTGCGGCGGCAGCCTGACAGGCCAGAGTGATTCATTGCTCTCCTCCATGGAGACCTCTTCTCTGCGTCTCCCATGCTCCCACCACCACCACCACCACCACACATACACTTGCCATCCTGTTCCCTCCCCTCCATCCCTTCCTTCCTTCCCCTCTCTCTCTCTCTCTCTCTCTCTCTCTCTCTCTCTCTCTCTCTCTCTCTCTCTCTCCCTCCCTCATCCACGCTCACAGATATATAGAGGCTGACGTTTAGCGCAGCTACAGTACACAGTCTGAGACCCTAAGTGTTTTAGGCTGGCCAGGCATGAATCACTGCAGCTGTTGGATGTCAAAGGCAAGACTAAGCACTGAGTGCAGCACACACGCACACTCACACACACACGCACACACACTCACTCCTCTCCCCCAATGCTCTTTATTAGCTTAGCGCTTAGCTCCAGACGTGACACAGACTCGTTTATTTAATATCTCCGTCAATGTTTCCCCCGGTCCCAGCCGCATGTTCGCCATGTTCCTCCTCCTCCTCCTCTCCATCCCTCTCTCCATCTGCTCACCTATCAGTCTTCCAAAGACAGAGAGGCTCCTACGCTGCCTGCCTGGCTGCTATACCTCTTTTTGTGTTTTTTATTATTATTATTATTATTTTATTTTTTTTCTTTTTGTCTGAAGCGAGTCTGATTTGATCACGCATCACAGGATGTTACAGGATATTGTGTTATGAGGGGGCGGGGGAGATAAATCTCTATGATGATCTCATTAATCAAACACTGCGGGGTCATAGAGGAGGGGCTCCATCTCCCTCTACTATTCTCTCTCTCTTGTTCTTTCTCTCTCTCTTTTTTATTCTCTCTCTATCTCTCTCTCTCTTTTTTGTTCTCTCTCTCTCCTCTCTATCTCTCACCTTTGCCACTGCTTTCTCCCCCTCTTTCCTTTGCTCTCTCTCCCTTTCCCTTTTTCCTCTCTCCCTTTCCCTTTTTCCTGTAGTTATCTTCATCTGCTTTCTTTTCTCACCCTCCACTCTCATTCTCATTCTCATTCTGTCTCTCTCTCTCTCTCTCTCTCTCTCTCTCTCTCTCTCTCTCTCTCCATTGGGAGGGGGGTGGTGTGGGAAGGGGTGTGTGTTGAGCCGGTGTGCTAGCTCTGTGATTGGAGAAGCTCGCTCTGATTTTCATTAGTGTTGTCATAGCAGAGGGAGGGCATGCAGGGCTGTAATCTCACAGGATGCCACTTTTATTTGGCTGGTGATTTATGGGTGAAACTTTAAAGAGCCAAGCTAGGATAAAACATCATTTTCTCAATTTACCGTGAGTATAAACTGTTTGGCTGAATGGAAGTATTTTTAACGCACATTTAGGCATTGGAGTGTGTGTGTGTTTTTTTTTTTTTTTTTTTTTTTTTTTTTTTTTTCAGGCCATTTTTATAGGTCTGAATTGAAACTGACATTGACATTTTGGGCTTGCCAAACAGCAGATTTCCTAAGTGATTTGCTAAAATGCCCTAAATTAGGGAAAAAAAAAGGTAAAGAATGACCAAAGAAGAATTGAAATGATTTCTCTGAAACAATAGTCCAAAAGCAATCCCTCCCGGTGCAGTGTTTGCAAAGCGTCCAGTTCAATCAGGAATGAAAATGAGATTTGTCTGCTTTACTTACAGTGATGCATTGGCTTGACCATTAGCATAAGTGTGGTAGGGGAGCACTAGTCATGTTTTTGCATTTTAGAGGTGAGAGGACTATCAACTTTCAAGGTGTTTGTGTGAGTGAAACTGATACAATGACTTTATGTGTAAGTTGTGTTTTGTTGCGTTTTTGTGTGTGTGTGTGTGTATGTGTGTTGGAAGGGGTGTAAGACAATGTTTGTTCCAAGGTAGCAGGGGATTTGTTTCCCTGTTTGAGCATGCACGTGTGTGTGTGTGTGTGTGTGTGTGTGTGTGTGTGACGTCTGTGATGAATTCTCTGCTTGGCTCTTGGCCAGATGGTTAGTGCTCCCTGCCCGGTGGGGTCGTCTCAGGCCTGACTTGTTCTGCTGTGGATAAATGAGGCCGGCGTGGCCGTCAGCTCTCTCCGCAGCGCGCCCAGACAATGCCACGCATTCCCACGGACCTCCACCAGTAATTGAATCTGTCCCCAATTTCGTAAAGCAATGTCTGTCAGTGTGCCCCCTTCCCCACCCCTCCCCAGTACTCGTCCCTAAGCCCCCAACCACGCTGCCAGCTACATGTCATTCTATGCCCCCCTCTCCTCGAGCCTTCCTCAGTGCTGTTGCAGATGTGTACATGTACAGCTCAGGTTTCCTGAATCAATTGCCACTTAGATGCAATATTGCCCAGTGTCAGTCAACAGTCAGAGGGGTTCCACCCTGCACCATCACTGGACACATTAATTGGTGGGAAAGATGGGATCTGAATGTAAGTTTTTATCTGCCTCCGAATGGGTGAAGTAGTTGATGGTGATGGTGATGACAGTGGTTTACTGTGAGGAAGACACAGTTCTTTGCCTGTCCCCTCTGTGAGGGTCTGACCGACTGACGGAGTGTGCCCGCGTGCATGTACGTGTGCACTCGTTTTAGGGCCTCACCAGCTGATCAGTGGAGGCATCTGATGGAGACGGATGGCCAAGGCACAGCAACCCACACAAACAACCGGCTGGCCTAATAGAATGAGAAATGGCCTTTGACACCCACACACACACACACACACACACAGGCAGAGAGATAAGGCTCTCATGTCAAGTCAGTGCTGCCTGTCCAGCATAACACTGAGCAGTAGGGGTTACGCACAGAATATGAGCGCTCTCTCTCTCTTTCTCTTTCTTTCTTTCCTTCTTTCTTTCTTTTTCTCTGCGTGGTTCTTTTCCACCCTGATGAGTAACCTAGGGAAAAAGAAACAAGAAGTGGCCATCTTGTCCTCTGCTAAGAAACTTTCTAAATCAGCACACACCTTGACTAGACATCAAGGGAGATTGCCATCTTCCTTTTCTTACCTTTAGCTATTTAGCTGTTTATTTCTTTTTTGGGGAGGAGGTGTGTGTGTGTGTGTGTATGGGGGGGGTTGATGCAGTGATGAAACCTGCTCAGAAGTGCTCTCTGTTTAAGTGCCCCTCCACCCCTCCACCCCCTTCTCTTCTTGGGCTGGTGCTCCAGGATGACTTCATTCCTCCTGAGGGAGACGAGGCGAGGTGTACGATGTCTCTCCGCACTCCAGCCCAGATAATGAGATTAAGTGTGACCGTATAGTGTGCTTATTGTCTGTTAGAGCCTTTCTGTTCTGGCCAACACACACACACAGATGGACGGACAGACAGACATGTCCTCCCCCTCACACTCCTTATAGACTCGACAAATGGTTGATTATTTTCAGCCACAGTGAAGTGAGCTCATCCAGCCACCTCTGTGTGCGCGTGTGTGTGCGTGTACACGCATGCTCGTCACCCCCTAACATAGGACTTCTACACACACACACACACACACACACACCCCCAACCACCCTCTGAGACAGACACACACACACACATAAGGAGACATTAAAACCCTGTGTTTATTGCTCAGGGGAATTAAATAACTTTTAGAATGTGGTTTTCCATAAATCACTGGCAGATGAATATTCATGGCGGCACGGGTGTCTGAAAGGGGTTCCACTTTATTGGGGAAAAGTTTTACTCCGGGGTTGTGGGGATGTGGGGACGGTGGTGATGGAGGGGGTGGAGCAGTGCTGAGGTCCAATGGCAGCGATCACTCGCTCGAGCGAAAGAACGGACGGCAGCTCTTTATGGAGCCGTTAAAAAGAAAACAGCAGGCAGGCAGGATGGGTGCACATAGCCGATGCCCGCTTTATAAGCAAGCACGCTAATCAAGGCTAAATGCTTTTTTACAAGCTGGCCACTAATAAGAGAAGATTTTAAAAGTTTATGATCCCAGAGTGGAGCGCGGTGAGAGACGAGTGGACAGTCCTGCGTTCTCCTTGGCCAAAAAGAGAGAGAGAGAGAGAAAGAAAGAGTGGGCCAGTTGCCCCCTGTTCTCCTTGCCCAAGGTCTCCGTCCTGCCCCCTCTGCCCCCCTCTGACTCTCCTTGGCTGGGGGAAAGAGGTGCTGGCGTAGCCTCCACTACTTGGTGGATTGTTGGGTGTAGTTTTTGTCTTCCATCCCTGTAGTGAGCAACTGGTGTTATGGAGTGCCGTCCCTGTTATGAAGTCAAATTCATTAGTTGAGATTGTATCAGCCAGATCTGTTTCCAAGGGAGGGCAAACCGACCCAACAAGAACCAGCTAATGGCTTCTCCTTCATTCACATTACTTCACACCGACACCAAATGGCCCTGTTGCTGGAAAATTGCAGACCCCTACTCTCAGTGTGGTTGTTTGTTTGTTTGTTTGTTTGTTTGTAAGTAAACAAGTGTCCAGTTCACTGCATTGTTATACAGGTGCTGTACTCCTCTGTATGTGCATGTGAGAGAGTCCATGCTCTCCATGTAAAGAGGCAGCCCTCCAGGAAGGCTCCTCTCAGTCTTGTAATAAATGAAGCCATTGGTGCTTGCAGGCAGGCAGGCGTTGAGGGAAGCGTCAGGGCACTAATCAGCCGGCCCGTGCCTGGGAGAACGCCCGGCACGACGCCCAATCAATACTGTAGATCAGCGCTCCATCTGGCCGGAAAATGAGCGGATCACCATAAACATCTCGCCAAGCGCCGCGCCACACAATCAATGGCGACCATATTGATTTAGTTATTGCGAGTTCATATGCTGTGGACAGTGTTAAATGTGCATTCAGCAGCCCAGGGGCATTCGTTTTGGATGTTTAGTGCTTGCTGAGGACGTGATGCAGCAGCCTGGAGGAGTGGGGATGTTTTGTGTGTGTGTGTGTGTGTGTGTGTGTGTGTGTGTGTGTGTGCGCGTGCGTGCGTTTGTGTGTTCAGGGTCAGAGCAGGACCTAAGAGAATACATCATGATAAACACACAGATGCTTCATAGAGGGCTTTATCAGCTAGTGTCTGAAAACACAAAGCAAGGCCTGTCATCTTTGTGATGAAATTGTATGATGATCACAGGTGTTGAAACATTGCGGATACATTGTGTCCACGCGTCTGTGTGTGTATATCAGCTAATGCAGTATTGTTGGCAGAATTTCAATGATTTTGGCCATCTTTGCACATTAAGTCAGTAGTGGTTTTCTATCTGTGAAAGTTTGTTGTTCCACTGCAAAGCGAGAAAGAGAGAGTGTGTGTGCGTGTGTGTCTGTGTAAGAGGGCAGGGTTACTGACTGAGCTGTTCTGTGCTCTGCTGCAGGATCACAGAGGACTCGACGGCCACCACACTGGAAGCCCTGAAGGCTCGCATCCGGGAGCTGGAGAAGCAGATCCTCAGGGGAGACCGCTACAAGTGTCTCATCTGCATGGTGAGCTCCTGTCTGTCTGTCTGTCTGTCTGTCTGTCTGTCTGTCTGTCTGTCTGTCCTTACTCCCTGTGCTCTTCTCATCCTCTTGTTTGCTCCTAACCCTGTGCTAATCATGATTAGAGTGTTAGAGTGCATGCCAGCTACGTCAGCCATCTCACACACACCTCACAGGCCTCAGGAATTCTCCTCTCCAGAGTCCAATTCAGTTCTACCGTCTATGAGCCATTGCAAATTCTTTTTGGCCAGTTGTGCCGGAGCCGTCGGTGAAATCCCCCCCCCCCCCCCGACCCCCACAGTCGTCTCCCAAAGGGCTATTTCAGAGTGCCATGATGCTCACCACCTGCAAGATGGCAAACGAACTCCTCTACAGGAGGAGTGAGTGAATGACACAGAGAGACAGCAGGAGGTCACTCAGGCCGTCTCCCTACGACTCTGAGCTAGGGAGCGCCAGTATTAAAGGCAGCAAACGTCCGTCCTGAAAGGTCAGCTCGGGTCATCGTTGGAGCTGTATATTGATCGCGGTGGCCATCTTGTCGCTGCGCCCGCGTAACTCATTTGTCACCGCAACCAATGGCCGTCCGCCGGCCAGGTTTTCTTCTCTGCCCAGCGTGTGATTCAAACAGATTCCCATCTTTGTCTCACCACCACCTCGACTTCAGAGTAGCTCTGGAGGGTCCGTCATTGGAGGAATATTCATCGTCCATATCAGCTTAACTCATTTGCCTCAGACCCAATCTTCACTGTTAGCAGATCAGTGTGTCTCACTTGTTCCCTGTGCTGATCGAGGCATCAGACAGGAAAGTGAAGCAAGTCCCTACTGGGCTCTGCTTAGTGGATGATTACTGCCACCTGCTGGTCACCTCAAGGAAAAAAAAATCAAGGCCATATTTTTGCAGTACGATGCACCACAAGCAACCTCTCTGTAGAGCCCAGCCACTTTGAGCATGCTGTCTCATAGCAGAGAATGTTTTTGGTTTTGAGGGCTTATTTTTCCCGGAGCTGCAACAAGAAAGTCCTTGCATGGCTCCTGTCCCCTCCATGTGTTTCTTTTTAGCCAATGCCATTTTTCATCCATCATCCAAACATACACACGCACACGCACAAACATACACGCACGCACAAAATCCACCCACTTGTGTGTGTGTGTGTGTGTGTGTGTGTGTTTGTGTGGGTGGGTGAGTGGGTGTATGTGTGTGTGTATGTGTCGTCCAGCGGCCACCGCGTGTGTATATATACATATTTTTTTTTCTCTGAGTGGCCCTCTTGCCTGTCCCCTGCAGCGGAAGCGATTCCCCGCAGGGCCCGAGGCCAAGAGCGCGGTGGCCCCTGGCAGGCGCGGGGGCTCAGAGGCCGTGCCGCTCAGCGTCTACTGCTGGTACCGAGGCTACCTCAAGGCCACCACCAGCGGCAGCAGTGCCAGCGGCGGCGGCCAGGGCACCGTAGGCTCTGGCAGCAGCAGCAATGGTGGCGTCCTAAGCGGCATTGGTGGGATTAAGCAGCTGGTCCCGCTGCGTAGGGTAAGGCTTTCTGTGGCTCGCTGCCCGCCTCCCCCCTCCGGCATCTCCGACCCCCTCCAAACCAACGCATTCAGCCGTCTGTCCAACCTGCACCCCACACACACCTGCTCACCCGCGCACCCCGTACCGCCCTCCCGCCTGCTTGCCCACCTGTCTGCCTGCGTGCCTGTCTGTCTGTCTGTCTTACCCAGCACCAATGCCAGAGCTGCATCGGTCATGGTACTACTGACAGGATGTGATTAGTGCTGTGTGTGTGTGTGTGTGTGTGTGTGTGTGTGTGCGCGCGTGTGCGCGCTCGTTGGTGTTCAGTGTACCTGTAATATCTCTCTTTTGTTTTTGATTTTTAATTCCTCTCTTTGTCTCTCTCTCTTTCTCTTTCTCTCTTTCTCTTTCTCTCTTTCCCTCTCTTACTTTTTCTCTCTCTTTACCTCTGCCATATTTTTTCAGGATTCCTACACCATGCCGCTCACCTCCATCCAGTGCTGGCACGTTCACTGTGAGGAATGCTGGCTTAGGACTCTGGTGAGTATCCCGAGCACCACCACACAACAACACACACACACACACACACACACACACGCACACGCCGCCCGGCACTACACAGAACAACAGCACTGATTTACGGTCGGCTATTTCAGAAGTTTGCTGCCCATCTCACCCCCCCACCCTCTCGTGGACATTCTCTCACAGGGGTGGGAAGTGGTGGCGGTGGACTGAGAGTTCTCTGAATGTCTAAATCAACACCGAGGTGCAGATGTGAACATAAAGCGTATAAGTCTCTCTCTCTACCTATCTATCTATCTCTCTCTCTCTCTCTCTCTCTTTGTGTGTCTCTTTCTCTCCCTTTCTTTTCCTGTCTCTCTCTCCCTTTCTTACTCTATCTCTCTCCTTCTCTTTTTGTGTCTGTTTCTCTCTCTCACTTTCTTATTCTCTCTCTCTCTTTCCCAGTGATTTGAGGTAATTAAGTTCTTAATTGGAAGTGTTACTTAGTTCAGTTCTGAAGTGGATTTCTTCAGCGCGAAGCCGTCAGCTGCAAGCTTAACAGTTAAAATACGCCGTGGAGACGCTACCCTACCTAGCACACATCAACTTTTTTTTTAAAGGTTTCCAAAAAAAAATCTAAATGCAGCCTAAACGCTGCACGAACAACCACCCAAAACCCCTCTCTCTCACTCACATACACACCCGTTACAGCACTGAGTCAACCCTGATTGCTGGCTTGTGTGGATTTGTGCTTTTTGATTACTATTCTACTGAAGGCCCCCTCAGGGAGCCTAGTTGCATTAGCCGCTAACGCGCTCGTGCTGGTACACACGGAAGCAATTAATAAGAAAATGTTTCCCAGCCTCAGCCCCTTTTCCAATATGTGATATATTAAATCAGCCGCTCAGGCGCTCCTCCGTTTTCATCTGGATGCCTTGCGAGAGCGGCAGCACGATTAAGGCTCCACAATGCAATGCTTGTGTGTGTGTGTGTGTGTGGTGTGTGTGTGTGTGTGTGGTGTGTGTGTGTGTGCGTGCGTGCGTGTGTGTTTGCGTGTGTGCATTTGTGCGCGCACGCTCAGCCCAGCCTGCAGCTTGTTCCTAATGCGGGCATTAAAACGTTGCCTGAAGACAGCAATAAAGGCGGCGTGGCGGGGCTCCCCGCGTCTTGATCAAAGTAAATGCGTGTAATTTGGTTAGCCCGTCAGGCCGCTGCTTTATGACGCTAATCGAGCACAGCGGCTGCTGGCGCGTGATGTGAGGAGCCCACACCTTACCCTGGCCTCATTAAAGTCAGGTAGAAATTAAAAGAAAATAAATAAATAAATAAATAAAACACCACCATCCCCACGACAAGCCTCTTGCCCCTTCTATCCAGCTTGAGCTCCAGCTTTTTTGGTAGTGCGGTGTGCTGGGGGCCAGAGGAGTGTTGCAAGGAGCAGTGGGCTCAGGTTGAGAGCTTGGTGCTGTTGATAGAGTGCCGCATTGTCTTCCGGCCTTCTGGCTAAACACACGGGGGCCTTTGTGCGGGCTGTGTGAGTCTGGAAGCGGCTCAAAGGTGGCGTAAGCGCCGTCGGAGTTCCTGAACGGAGCCTCAAATCCTCTTAACACGGTGGTGCGAGGGGCACAGGGGACGGGCGCACTGCCCCTGAACCAGTCGGCAAGCACAGACACCGCTGTTTGCTTACACCTGGAGAGCTCATGTCTGGGGCAAAGGGCCGGTGGAAGACCTACCACTCCCCACTCAACCCCTGCCATCCCTGAACATACATCACTTGTAATGGCAGTACACACACACACACACACACACACGAACGAACATACAAACATATACAAAACCTGACTAGGCTTCTTTCCGTCTTCTCTGCATTCCTGCTATTTTAGGTACTTGTGGGAATGGATGCTATGTGCCCTGGCTGTGCACACAGTAGTCTGCTAGTGTGAATGTTGTCTGAGGAGAAAACGGGTTGTTTCAACAACGCCAGACCAAAGAGGCCAGTTTGATAGCAGCGCTTTAGCCCATGGAGACAAGTGCTTCACTGGCACTATCTTTATATTTAGACTTAGAACATTGTCAGGTTTGTTTTCTCTTAATTTAAATAGTAAGAATAGAGATTAAAACAACAAAGCAAAAATAAACAGAAAGAGTGTGTGGGCGATGCCAGAAAATGTGTTTATGCTTCTGAGTCTCCATCAGACCACACATCTTTACCCTTTACCCCCCCCCCCCCCCCTCCCCCGTCTTTAATGGTGTGGGCCATTTTTTTACAGGCCCTGGCACCAGCTCAGACCAGTAGTCAGTGTGGGCGTGTGGCAGTGAGGGGGTGGGGGGGGGGTTGCCTGGCACACCGGTGCCTTTGGTGCCCCTCAGGCTCAGCTCAATTGGAGCTGCTGTTACCATAAACACACACACATGCCAACCAGATCACAAATATGCCTTTGAGGGGCTGGTGAGGAACAGAATGTGCTTGGAATCACTTTAAAGCGGAACTGTTAGCCTCCAAATACCCACCTGCTTTTGTCCCTCTACCTCCCCCGGGGTTAGAGTGCTATTCATCTCAGTAAAGGGCACAGTAGCGTACACTGCACCACAGCGCACAACACAACATAGTTAGGAGCAGGCAGTCAGGTGAGGGGAGTTTTGTGCTGACCGTTGTCCCTCTCTCTTCCACAGGGAAATAAGAAACTCTGCCCACAGTGCAACACCATCACGTCCCCAGGGGACCTCCGGAGGGTCTACTTGTGAGGAGCCACGGCTGCCCGAATGGAAGCCAACTCCCCTCTTCTCTGAAGTCCCCTCCTTCCTCATTTCCAGTTGCTCGCCGTGTTTTTGGTTTGATTTTCTTTTTGTCTTTTGGTTTTGTTCTTCAAGAAGGCCCTGGAGGTTTCCCCTGATATCTCCAGATGTAAGAGACAAATGACCGTCTGGAGAAAGAACTTGAAAGGGGCCGACTGATGAACCAGGCCATGGAACAAGACTCTTTTGAAGGGTCCATTTTGTGGCACGGTGGTCCAGCCAAGAACTCCTGCGAGCTACGCCCTCTGGTGGTGGTCTCTGGCAAAGCTCCTGGTGCTTCCCTGCTCTGCCGTCCTCCATGCCAGCTCCAGCGCTCCCCTCCTCATCCCTCCATCTCCACCAGCCTCCCCTCCCTTATAACACAAACACACACTCACACTCACTGCTCCTGGCAGTGCTGCTCCTCCTGCTGCATTGTCCTGTCTCCCCTCCACATGCCATGACCGCCTGACCACTGAACAGTTACAGAGGAACTAACGGGGGAATGAACACATTAAAAAAAAAAAAAAAAAAAAGACAGAGAGAGATGTCAACTTCTGAGCTTTAAAAACCAAAATGGACGACTGCTAACCTCTTGTGGGACTCTTCATATCTCTCTCTCTCTTTCTGTCTCTTTCTCTCTCTCTCTGTTGATTTACTTCTACCCAGCATTTCTTCTTTTGTGGTGTTCTTGTGAAGTCAACCAAAATTCAATGAATCTGTGCAAGCACATGTAAAATAGTCTATGTATGTTTACAGTGTTGTGTGAGTAAATGACATAGAGAACGCTTGTATACACACATATACAAACTGACTCCCACATACACACACACACACACATACACACACACACACACACACACACACACACACACTTGTACACCCCAACACAGAGGTATATATTAATAAGGTCCCGTTTTAGTTTGGTGGGGGTGGGTAATGGGTAGGTTTGGGGCTATGTTGAAATCTTTGGGGTTTAAAAAAAAAAAAGCAAACTGAAACCCTCTGTATTTTTAAACAGATGTTGTTGTCTTGAGGTTGAAGTTGTATTTCATTGTACAGGAAGAAATTTAAGTAATAATAATAATAAACTACTCAAACTAGGAATTAAAAAGAAGTTTAGATGGTGTACTTTTCATTCAGTCGTAAACTCTAGTAATTCTAATGCCTTGGAGACTGTTTGACATTTTTTACGAGACAATGTTTCCTTTTAAATATCCCCTTCCGGTACCCATTGGGTCCCCTTTTTTGGTCTCTTGTGTGTTTAAGTATGCCTGTGTGTGCGCGTTGCTGAGTGATCAGTAGTGCATGAGGGGAGATGGGCACCACTCTCCACACTAACACAGTTTGGTCAGGACAAGATGTCTGGAGGGGTCTCACTGATTTTATTTTTTTTTTTTTCTCGGTGCAGTTTACTGTCTCAGAAAGGCTTAGCCGGTTGATTTTTACAAAACGACAATGAGGTGCTCATGGGTACTTTCGCAGGTCTTGCAGAGATCCTTATACTCCACCTGCGTGTGTGTCTGTGTGTGCGCGCGTGTGTGTGTGTGTGTGTGTGTGATGAGGTACTCACAGGAATACCTCTGCAGGCTGGACACTAGCACTGTCCCCTCTCTGCCCACCCAGACCATGTGCTTTGTGTTTGTAAAGCTATGTTCCTGTGATTTCTGTATCAGTGTAAGCAAAGGGGAAAACAGAAGCCTATATAATGGGTAAGACAAGTCTTTCCTGGTCATGGCACCACAATAAAGCTTCAAATGTTGCATCAGTTTCTTTATAAAGTCATTTCAGAGCCCTGACCCAAACAAGCTGTTACAGGACTGTCAATATGTTAGCTGGAGGTGGTTTAGTTTAGCTGCTGCAGTTCAAAAGTCCTGGAGCTACACATTCAAACCGAAAGAATCATCGTTTTAAGAAATCCCAAAGGTCAGCCACATTCAAGGATATAAGACTTTAATGACCCTCTGCAGAAGACTTAACCCTCTGCCCCACCTACCCACCTAAAGCATCTGTGACACCCCCCCCTCACACACACACACATCAGTTTGTGAAGCTGATGCTCAAACCCCCCACCCCCACCACTGGACTGCTCACACAGCCTGCCCCAAAGGTGACACAGGATGACGGTGTGGGATGACTTGTGTCCTTGTATATTCTTGAATAATGGTGCGTGTCTTTCGCGTTTGTAAACTACATTTGACATTAATTAAATGGTTGTAAATCTTAAATGGCCACCATGTCCTGGCGTTTTTCCCAGGTCTCCTTCCGCACTCATCAAATTTCTGCTCTTGTTTTGTGCCTGCACAGACTGCACATGAAATAGTCAGGTAAGTGACAGTTGGTGAATAAACTACAAAAACAAAGTGAAGAAGGTTCTACATTCACAGGCCTTTTGGGCCAAAGCACGTCAGGCTCCCTGTCTTTATATAGACTAGCCACTTCTGCAAGTGATTTAAGGCCCGTATTGATGAACTTGTTTGAAGGAGCTAATATTTCTTTTTTTACGGTTATTGTATTCAGTGAGACAACACAAGTGGAAACTGGATGACTTTGTTATGGCGATTTTACAGGGTTCTGCAGGCTTTATTGCCACCTAATGGTTGTCTGAATGCACTCAAGATTGCTTAGGCTGCCCTGATGTACATGGGAAACGTGGCTGGCTTTTACTTCCATAATGGGAAAATGTGCAGGGCTAAGGCATAAAAAAAATCCCTCATCAGCATCAGAGGCTTGTTGAGAAAATTACTGAGAATTACTACAAGATGATCACTAAAAGCACTGTTCTCTCCTCCTACCGCCATTGTTCTAATCCGTGGCCAGGTCCTAAATCCATCCAGTAGTGCTTTGCCGACACAAATGTTACAGCAAACATTACCTAAATGTTCCTAAGTGCTCTCAGATGGCAGTAAAACAGTGATATGTACGTTGGAAAATCAGCAGGGGTAGTAGCGAGGCCCTTTTAAAACTCCCTTGTTTATAAAGTTTCTATGGATAGTATTTTGAAAGGCAGAGCATGAGGGCAAGCCTGCCCAAATGCTAAGCAACTGCAGCCCTGACATGAAAGACAATACCACGTATCAATAGAGCGGCCAGTGGCTAGCAGCCTCTCACTGTTTGATCTGTAGTTTAGACCTGGCAAGCATTGCTTTGCGCAAAGCTACTTGGTTTCCACCCAAGGCAAATTGCATTAATCTCAGATTCCTCAAGCAAGGTTATCTGTCAAACGGCATCACTGCGAAATGAAGGCATTAAGTAGCTCCTCACGACCATCACCGAGCACCATGCTCATTGCTTAGAGCCTCAGCAATCGATCGAGTTAGGATTGATCTGTGGACACTCATTCTTGACCCCTCTGTGGTTAAGGTTACTTGGAGGTCAAAGAAGGCATGGCAGAGGGTGACAATAGAGCCCCAAACACTGGAGGAGGGGGGACACAATGCCCACATCTCCATCGGCTTCAGTTTACACAGTGGAGCGGCAAGGCCACCGCGGCACTGTCTCCCCCACACTGTCAGGCCTGGTGGGCACAGACACCAGAGTGGGCGATCCATACGGCTGCATTAGAGGGCCTGTGGGGCTGCATCAGGTTACGCCTGGGGTCGCAGCCTGAGAGGCTGGTGCGTGTGTGTGTGTGTGTAGGGGGTGGAGGAGGCCAGGAAGCAGGGGTCCTGAATGGAAAGCAGATCTATAGAAATTACGTTTGGAGGTCAAAGCCTCTCCTGTCAGGGCAAGCCCAGTGGACTGGAGTGGAGTGGAGAGGAGAGGAGAAGAGAAGATGGCATTATCGCCAGTTTACAAACATCTCCACTGACCCGCAATCAATAGGACAGGCCTCTGCTGCCTTGTTCGGTGATTTCCTCTATCGCATTGCCTGTCTGTTGCCGTGGTAATTTACACCTGGTCTCCAGGCCTCCTCAGCTGCTCTGTCTGTGGCCCCTCTGATCGTCTTCTTCCTCTCTGAAGCTCCAAGTAGACACTACAACCCGTTCAATTAGGCAGCTCTCTCCACCATGACTTTTTAAACATCATTGATCCAGATAAGATGGCTGCCACACTGGGTTTGTTGAAGGTTTCAAAGAGGGTACTGTGTGAGGCACTGTTGTTAGTGAGCTACCATGCATGAATGAATTTGTAAAAAAAAAAAAAAAAAGGGTGGTGGGGGGGGGGTGACAATTACTGTTAATCTTGATAAATTATGTGTATTCAAAGCTTAAGACGGTATACTTTTATTTTCCAGATTGCTTTTGTAATAATGGGACACAACAGGAATGCCAATAACCTTTAAACCTTTTTTTTAAGCTTTTCTTGTTTTGAGTTGTAAAAAATGCAAAGTATCTAAATGGGCTAATTTCTGGTTTCTCTAAATAATGAGAGCTTAACAAAAGTCGAGCCAGACAAGTGGAATTCTTACGGAGCCCTTCTGTGACTGTCAGTGCTCCAAGAGGCAGCTTTTGTGCTTAATCTCATGATTACAGCCTTGCTAAATGACTTTCATATCCGTGCACTCTTAAGAGATCGCCCAATGACATTATGAGGATTTAGTGTGGAGCGTGTTTCCTCACTAGCAAGGCGAGGCTGGGATGGCTTTTGTGAGAGTGTTCATGGAGGGGATTACTGTCAGCTTCATCACAAAGGTGCAGAACTGAATTCAAAAGGCCATGCTTCCCCTGTTTAATGGCTGCGTGCTAGCCTGTGCATGCTTGCATGTGCGTGTGGTTGTGTTTGTGTGTGCACATGTGTGTGTCTGTGTGTGTGTGCGCACATGTGTGTGTCTGTGTGTGCGCACATGTGTGTCTGTCTGTGTGTGTGTGTGTGTGTGTGTGTGTGAGAGAGAGAGAGAGAGAGAGAGAGAGGTGGACATAGAACACACAGCTTTGTATTCTCAGCCACTGCTCGTTGTCCACCACCTTCTCCACTGCAGCCTTGACCATGTCCTTCAGTGTAACATGATGAGCCATGATGCATGGGCCATATTGCCTTCCCTTGCTCCTAAACAAGCCTTTCTCCTATGCCCTTTAGCCACTGGTGTGCCACAAAGGGCACTTAAGGACAAGGGTTAGGTATTACTATACTGCAGATGTCTATCAGTGCTCTCAGATCTTCTAGGAAGGCCTGAGGTCAGAGCCCAAGAGTTTGGGGCTGTAATTAATGACAGCCATCAGGTATGAAGGCAGGTCACTGGCATGTCAGCAGCATTGCGAAAAGGTTAAACCAGCAGAGCACCACCACAGCTCAGGACATGTTTGGAAATCACCACAGCTCATGGTGAGCTCATGGGCAGGGTGGTAGTGTTTGTTGTTGTTGTTGTTGTGAATAAAAGAATAAAAGACTCCCAGGGGCTTGATAATTCATATCCAATGAAGAATGGCTGTGAATTGTCCTTTTTTTTTTTTGTCCACACTGATGCCTTAATCAAGGTGGGCTCAAAATATTAATTTAATTTGTAGATCCGAGGTGGTTATTTTTAGAATTTCATTATTATATTTTATTGACACAATGTATATTATTTTTATGCTTATATTCATTGTCATGGTCTGTCAACATCTGTCAAGAAGTATTTTTGTTATATGACCAAAAATGGTCTGTGATTGAAATATTTGTTTAAATATCATTTAGAAATACTGGCTATCATTAGCCTGTTTCAGCAGGTCAGTGGTGTGTTTCCTGAGATCAGGAGATAAGTGCTTGTGTAGTGAGGTGGGTTGACCACATGAGGGCACTAGATGTCTAAAATTTCCCTTAGTCCAGAAGCATACAGTAGATATTGTATTGGATATACCTGTTTGCATGGGGAAGCGTGCTCAATGGGAGAGAGATGTAGGACGTAGGAAGGATATTAGGCCTGTTATCTGAACCCTTATGTGTTCCGTGTACCCCACCTCCCCACAACACCTGAAATCTCAGTCAACACTTACACACACACACACACACACACATACATAAGCCCTCACCCACAGCCCCCCAGACCCCCCGTTGTCAGGGCCAGTCGACCAGTGCAGACACAGTCGCAGACAGCTCAGCCGCCAGCCAGTGACGGGATGCTTGGTCTGTCCTATCAGCCACTTCATCTGTCCCCTTCACCACGCTGCCTTTCATCCTGTGTCAGCGCCCCTGGGCCAACACTGGGCCTTTGTGTGGGTGCTGGAATGGGGGGACAGGACTGGGGGAGGGGTGTGTGCGTGTGTGAAGGTGGGGGTTGGTGATTAAGTTTAAAGCAGGGGGGTTGGGGTGTACTGGCAGGTAGAGGTACCCCCCCCCATTCACACACACCACACACACACACACACACACACACACACACACACAGACACACATGCCCTCCTCTGTAGAATGGGAGGCCATGATAGGATACAGTCCTAAGCTGCC
>PYXC01002106.1:135000-262500 GCA_015244755.2 Tenualosa ilisha
TTGTGATGCTGCGGGATTGCTGTGTGTGTGCGTGTGTGTCTGCAATCTCGCTTCCTTCTCGCCACACTGACTTCTACCTGAAGTTCCACCTAACAATAGAGTTGTCACACTCTTTTGGGCTTTGGTGTCATACCTCCCAAATGTCTTTGCTCTCTGATGTCAGGCCTGTACCTTCACCTGATTAGCTTCTTACCTTCCCAACTGTTTCTACTTGGGATTTTAGAGGTCTTTGATGTGTGTGTGTGTGTGTGTGTGTGCAGGGAAGGTGGTGGGGGGATGATATGAGGGGACTGTGCCCCTGTGCCCCCCTGCCCCATTACCACCACCACCTCCTCCATACTTGACAACAGCTCAGTCCTGTCTGGCCCCCACAAAAAGCTCTCAGCAGCGGGAGAGGGGGTCTTGTGAAGCCGCTCTAGGTAACCCGAGTCAACTGCGAGGGTGAGAGTGCGTGAGTGAAGCGTTGTGATCATGAACGCTGGCACTGAAAGATTCCTGCGAGAGAGCTATGGCGACACCTGAGCCTTAGCACTCCGTTTCCATAATATTCAGCAACCCCTACACGAAGACATCTTTAGAGCAGCATCCTCTGTTCTTCACTCACTACTCTGTGTGTGTGTGTGTGTGTGTGTGTGTGTGTGAGAGAGAGAGAGAGAGAGAGAAAGCATTGTGTATATGTGTGTTTTTATGTGAATGTACTGTGTGTATCCACGTGTGTGTTTGTGTGAATGTATTTCTATGTGAGTGTGTGATGTGTGTGTGTTTGTCTCTGTGCCTGTGTTTATACGTACCTGTATGTAAGTGTGTGTGCGTATGCATTTGGCTATGTGTGTGTGTGTATGCGTGTGTCTATACATGTATGATTGCGTGTTTGCATAGGTGCGTGTGCACGTGTGCGCGTGCGTGTATGTGTGTGAGTGTGTTTGGGCACTCAGAAGACTGTTTTGAGTCCTGCAGACGGAGAGCCAGAGAGGAGCGGAGCTGCAGATTGGGATGAGCCATGAGGGAGATGGGAGTGACACGCACGGCATGCAGGCACCTGTCGGAGGAAGCACAGCAAATCCCTCTCTCTGTGTAAATGTGCTGCGGCACAGACCTCTGCACTACAGCTGCCCTTTCACAACCCCCCTCTGTCTTTCCTATGCTTTCTTCAGTCCCTACACCCTGTACACACACACACACACACACACGCGCACACACATCCCCATCATGCACATTCATAAACTTTGTCAGTCCTCCTTTCCCCTTCCCACACACACACACACACACACACACACACACACTAACATGCCTGCCAGGAACCTTGTCAGCATTTCACCTGATCTTTTGACTCATCACTAGGATTATTACCTCTTATGATATGACATATGACATATTTTTAAGAGCATCTGCAGAGCGGTCATGACACCAATTTGTTGCTGTCAAGAAAGGGAGCATCTCTCAACTGACAGAGCAAAGGTGTCACACAGCAAAAACTACGATGCAACTTTGTCTACACTGCCCCAGTGCATTTTGCTCACTGGCTAGCCTGTTGCATAACAGTGTTATGTAAATACTGAACAGGAGGCTTGCAGGAACTCAGTTGATCATATAACACAACATAACAAGATGCCATCTTGATGTAATGCCAGGTTACAATGCCACTCCTTCACATTTGCAGCAAGAAGACTCCTGTGTGATGACAGTCAATGCTTCAATATGGATGCTGTGTTTACCAGCCTAGCTGTTAGTATGCTATCCTAGGGTGCGTTTTCCACAACCGCAGTTGCTAACTAAGTTGTTGGTTGCAATGTAATTGCCCATTGCCAACCAACTAAGTTGCTTAACAGCTATGGGAAACACACCCCAATATGCTATCTGGCATGCAGGGGTCCAAGTGTCTGCGAGGCTAGGTGCCTTAGTGTACTGTGTGCTTCACTCAGTCTGTATCTGGTTGGTGGATGGTGGATGCAGGTTCGAGTCTTGTGTCTCCTGACCTTCACTGAAAAAGCCCATGAGACACTGAACCCCAAACTGCCCCAGATGTGTAGGCTGACATGTTGTATGGCAGTCTCTGCCATAGGTGTTTGTGAATGGTTGAACGTGAGGCATGAAACTGCAAAGAGTTTGGGGTGCTCGGAGGAGTACAAAAAAGTGTTTAATAAAGTGCTTTCACACAGGTATGACAGAATACGCTATCAACTTTAAACACAAACACACAAAGAGAAAGAGTAAGTATGTAAGTATGCAGTAAAGAAAGAGTAAGTATGTAAGTATGCAGTAAAGACACTGATGACTTACGGCTTTTGACAGACAAATAATGTAAAGCGGAGGTTCAGAGGAAGGTGCATCATTAGCTATTGTGGTTAAAGAGGTGAGAGTGAACGCTCACAAGTGAAACCATCAGCTGCAAAGGCCCTCCAGGCAAGGCTGTCTGTCACACACCAGGCTGGCTCTAAGATAGACACATACTGACAAGTTTCGGATAATGAGTAAGATGAGGAGGCTAAAAGATGTGTGCTGATAATTATAGTATGTGGTGGTGATGCAGAATAACACCAATTTTTGAAAAAAGAGTTCTACATACTTAAAAAAAAAGTAGAAATGTCTGAAAAATCAAAATATATTTTGAAGAATCAAAACAGTTGTATCCATTATTTCTCTGTAATGGACTATAAAACTACTATTATTCCTTTAATTATATTTGAAGATAATTACATGTTTTAGCCTTCTGAGTAGTTTCTTAAACTGTAAGCAAAGTATTTATTGTTTGTGCAGTGTGGAAGATTGTTCAAATTCTTTCCTATATACAAGCTGTTTAATTGCGTTTGATGAATACCTGACTCGACTTGGCTTCACTGATGTGGAAATAGATTACAGAACTTCAGCAACAGTGCTTTGACCTCTTGCAGAAATTGCCAAGGCTTACAGAACTACCTGTTGAAGTACCTGTCAAACAACATTAATCATTGCACTATACACTCATGATCTCCACAAACTCCGTGAGAGATCCTAAAGTCAGTTAATAACATACAAAATTAAAGCCAACACCAAAGCCAACACACAGTTTGCACAAATAACGTGCAACTGATGGGCCTGGTGATGAATCACTCACACATAGTTAGTTGCATTTGAGTTTGGCTGCATGAAGTGACAAGGCTGGAGCAAAAGGTAATCTCTTTATCACTGCACAAAAATACTATGTGAACAGTGTGGTTATTTAGTGCTGTGAGGGATATAACCAAACATTAGATCTATCCTTTCAGAGTCAGGCACCAGCGAAATAGTACAATTAGGATGCATTCAGTTACACATATTACAATATTACATGATCATTTCGAAATAACCTACAGAGAGGCAGCCAAGCATAAGGGTATCGGTGCTTTCAAACTCAAGTAGTCATGAAGCTGAGGTCCAGATGCATGATGTCATGGTAATCAGTCATTTAGTCAAGGGTGTCAATCTCAGTGCGCTTTGTGTTTTAATCTTAAATAAATACACCAGAAACATTTACTTTAAGCCAAATGCTCGATGCCGTCATCACAATGCTGCAATGGTGCTGAATAGACAGTTAGATAAATATTATCCTGTAGGAAATTCTGGTATCTTTAAGCTTCCACAACATGACATACACATGGCATGCATTATAAAAATACAGAGAAATATTCTATTATGTTTGCCATTTAGCGTACTAAGTTGTTTAGTGTGGAAGCAGTGTGTGTGTGTGTGTGTGTGTGTGTGTGTGTGTGTGTAAAACAAACAAACAAAAAAACAATATAAGAAGAAGAGAGCAGTGCAAACTCTTAGTCCTTAATATATATAATAGATTAACAATCACCCGAAGAAATTGAATACTGATGTCTGATTGGCTGGGAGGGTGTGTGTTCATTTTGTATAATGCACACCAATTAGGCTAAGTAGATCTGGTGAAAAAGTCTAAGCTATTTATTGTTCTCTATCAAAGTGCTTTTGAATGGCAGCTGAACTTGTCAGTAACGATGGAATTAGCTGTTAT
This sequence comes from Tenualosa ilisha, assembly GCA_015244755.2. Taxonomy (NCBI): domain Eukaryota; kingdom Metazoa; phylum Chordata; class Actinopteri; order Clupeiformes; family Clupeidae; genus Tenualosa; species Tenualosa ilisha. The sequence continues at coordinate 138,995 of PYXC01002106.1, forward strand.
TAATTTTCTATAACCATTGTTGAAAAGAAGGTAGTATATCAACTGAACAGGTTTCTTTATAACTGAGCTGCAAGCTTTTTTGTGTTTTAAACTGACGTCTATTCCTTACGCATGCGTTGCAAACGGGTGATAAACGGGAGGTGTGTTGTAAAAGGTGTGTTGTTACAAGGATTTAGTAAACTTGGTGGAGGAACGTCACTCCGCCTTCGGCGTCGTAAAGTTATTTGCCTCCGCCTCGTTTATGAATTCTGTATAACAGCACACCTCGTCGGCCGTTACCCCTTAAGTGAAAACTGAAAAGATGTTGTTATAGAATTGGGAGAAAAATAACAGAGGCATGGATCTGTGGTCTCAAAGGTGAAGGACAGAGAGACAGTTTATCTTCCAATTCCCTATAACTTTAAGTTAACATCCAAATACACGATTATAAAAATGTCTCCACTCTCACAATCCCCTTTCACAAGTTAGTTCAGTTTATGCATCAACTAACCACTGGAGGGCGTCATATTTTTCAACCAGCCTGTTTAATTATCACACAATCACAAGCCAACATTGACACAAGAGGACCTGATACCTCAGTGTGTTGTTATGTGTGGTATAATCTACTAAGCATTTCACCGAAATAACATTCACGACGTTAGTCAAAGAGCCTATTTCGCTCAATAATTTTGCACACTGAATTAATGTTTTCTGCTGTTCCAGTTCACATCACTCACGTGTGCGCAAACTCATACTGTTTCTAAAATATTAGAATTCCTTGATACGGAATTGTTTCTTCAACTCTGACACCCAATTAAATTACGTGCCTCGGTATGATTGCTGTCGCCAGTTTGTTTGAACACTTCTTATAATTAGGCACCGGCTGTGACAGAGGTGATAGCGATCCTTGGGGAGGCATCGTCACGTCTACAGGCAAGATAGCGTTCCCTTATCAACCATTCTGTTTATGACTTATTGGTTCACCAGTAGCCTAATTATGGCAAAACGATATCCGTAGCGATCGGAGCCCGCATCTCTTGGAATCCGCATCCCTGGAAATGCCAAAGTCTGCAGCACGAATGAGAGTGTAGCTACCATATTCTCCCTCAGTTTTCCCCAAGAATTAGCTACTGAGATGCATATCAAAGCATAAGACAAGCAAACAGTCGCCTTATCAGACCGTAACACCGTGCACCATGTTAAATTGTATTTTGATTTTAAGGCGCCATTATGACCAATGCTGCATCACACTGTGATAAAGAGAACTATGAGTGTGAGAGAACTTTGGGACATTGCGGGGAGGGCTGAAGGCAATAGTAACGTTATGAGAAGTGATACTGGTGAACCAGCGCAAGAGGATCTAAATAACCACTAGCAATTACCACCCCATCCCAGGCCTTTGATGTTCAGTAGCAGCAAAAGCCCCGGGTTTCCTTTTTTCATTTTTCAGGCGGTTCGTAGTAGTCTCCCCGGGGGGAAGCCTGATACGTGCCATGGCCCATGCCTCTGCCATCCTAGGGAAAAGCCGCATACTTCCGTGCTTGGCGGGTTAGGAGGCTGCCTTTTCTTCCATTTCTCCTTCTGTTTTCTACCAGTTTAGGTGACTGGGCCTTGTCTCACTAACTTCGTCTTTCTATCTTTAAAAAATAATACTACTACTAATAAAAATTATCTTTGGAACCATGAGTTCTTGCGCTTTAAGACTGATTGGTGAGCTCTCCTGCGTTTGAGCCCTGGAGGTGTCTAGGCAAAAACCAGGGCTATGTTGCTGATATTTCTCCTAAACTCTCTACAAATTGGGCACATTATAAATCTGTAGATGCATTGCAGCTAAAACTGAGATATTATCTGACAATATTAAGAGGCATCACCAACGTCATGACAATAACAAACACAGCTTTTGTGGCACAAGGAAACATGGATTTGAATCAATAAACATGCTAACATATAAGAGCTGCCCTCAAGTTCTGCAGCTGTTCTTGTACAAATGTGGACAATTTTTGGTTATAATTCGTTTTACTCACTATTACTGTACTAATGCACTATTTACTGTAGCAGTCATGATATTATCTGTAAACCTGTTCTTTCTTGTGCCGTTCATGTCCTGTTCCATAAACTTGTTTCTTTTTCTTAGAGTACCGCATTCTTCTCATAAGGAGTTCACCTCAGTTTTGACAGTCCCACTTTGACACTGTGGACATTAACACTGGGATTACACTGTCAAGGTGCAAAGAGATATCCATTACACTTTCATGAGTGTTATTTTTGATGGTTCAGGTGAAGAGAAAATGGAGAGAGGGAGATGAGATTCGTGGGCAGCTTATGACAGTACTTGGCTCATTGCCTTCACATCTCCCGCATGTCTACACACCACGGATGTGCATATTTTTTTTAACTGTGAGGGTGTTTACTGAGGGAGCTCTCCTGTCAAACAAATGGTGGACCCAGGAAGTCTGCTATTATTTGTCTCTCTATAGTGTAGGCCTAGTCATTTGCAAGCCAGTTTGATGTTTGAGTAACAGCAAATTCCTGAATGTCATAATTTGTCAGGAGAATAAAATCCTACATTATTTATAAGTTTAGTAACTAATAATAGTATAAATAATTAGTAAATAATAGTTTACCTCCGCATATTTCACCCACTTTTGCATCGCATAAGCAGACTGTCTAAAGTAAATGCCAGTCAGCATAAACAGCAAGGTCAGCAACATTTCTAATTTGATGGACAATTAGACCGCTCATTCCTCTCACATGACCAATCAGACCATCTATGTTTTCTTTCCCTGCGTTTTGTTCTGCCTTCAATATCTGTCTGCTGATTGGATGGTAAGAAATCTAGTCGAGGAAACCAAAGCCTTTGGAGAGTACACTGTCTAGTACTGTAGCGGAATGCAGTATTGTGCAGAGGTACTAGGCATTGCTAGCCTACATTGAAACTAAGATGTGGTAGCTTAACTTCAAACACACAGAACACAGAAATTTGAGAGAAATTTCTTTTTCTGACTGCAATGCAACTACTGTACTGAAGTCTACTACTGTACTGAAATATAATAATTCTATCTGGCAAGATAACTTCTACAGAGTGTTCAAGTTGTTTTAATTGTGGCATGTTCAATTGTTTTATGTGGGTTCAAATGCAAGCATTGTCCTGATCTATATGTACTGTACAAATATTAGCCCTGCCATAGTACAATCACACAACATCTCAAGTTTGTTAGTATTTCCATTCATGCATTAATCAGGACATCAGGACAATATATAGACCAGGTGGTAACCTTTTGCATTTCATGGAATTCTATCAGACCAGGAGCCATTTACGCCTTTGAATTGTCCACCACCTATTTGGGGATGAATTATGTCCCATATCTGTGAGAGTGTACTAGATATGGTGCAAAGAGGTCTTAGCTCTGGCGCGGGCTGCCTCCCAGCTGTGCAAACCTGATAAGATCTTGGCCTGTCCTGCTCTCTCTCACTGCAAACTGAACTTTGACTGTAAATAGAAAATTCAACTTGCCAACACTTATCCACACCTTAATGAATCAATCAATCAGTCTCAAACTGAACAGTGGCCTGGACTGACATGCAAAGAGCGAGACAGATTTTAAATACCTCTATATACCTTTACATATGCCAGAGAGCTATTACTAAAGCTGACAATGCACTGTGAAAAGAAATCAGAAGACAAGTGGCAACATTTTGTATCTTAATGTGTATGTAGTCTGAGAGGATTAGAGAAGGTTTGAGACAGATTTTCTATCTCCAAAATCTACAAGTTTTATCCACACCTCACCGTGTGGACTTCATTGCCACAGGTGTACCAGCATGGCCTGTTTATGGATTCTGTTTGGTCTTGTCATTTGCAGTTTTTACAGTAATTCTGAGGAGGAGTTCTGAATAATGTGGCAGTTCCACCAGCAATAATTGTGGTTCCAATTTCTCAAGTCAATGCTACCAGCTGTATAACTGCGTCTGCAGTGAAGATTGTTTTTATCATTATTATTATTATTATTGTACTTCTTTTTGTTCATTTAGCACACTGAGTCTGCCCTGCAGGGGGACTATTCAGTCACCTGGTGGTGGTGAAAGGTAACTGCACATTTGGCTATTACTGAGTATTAATTGCTGCGGCTTTGCTGTGTATCAGTTTCAAAATGCTTGCATGCATGTGCATTGGTGTGGCCTTTGAAGCACACTTACAGCTAGCCTGCTTCCTTCAGGTAAGCTTCCTCCTAGCTGCATTTTCCTTTCTGAGGCGCGGTAGGCTCCTTGCACCACCAGATTCTCCCCTTCATACTTTCTTTGTGATTCATTCATGCCTCAACTGTGTCATTCAAACCTGTGACGATCTGGTGGTATTAGGGGCATTAGGCCCAGGGTGACATAGTCAAGCTACACTTACGGGCTTCTCTTCCTTTTCCTTTATTGCCCTTCCACAAATATGCATATGTGTGTGTGTGTGTGTGTGTTCTGGATTTTTCCACCCATCTTGTGTTTGTGTTTGTGAGTCATCTTTGTGTTTGCTTCTAGGGCTTTCTGTAGAAACCCGTATACTACTTGCACCAATGATTTCCCGTAGGTCAGGTGAAACCATTATGGAATCACATGTCTGTACCGGAAGGGACCAGAAGGAACAGGAGAAATGTGTGTTTGTGCATCAGGGTAAGTAAATTGAAGTAACTGGTGATGATTCACTCAGTTCCTGGGTATGGACGCTTCACTTGTCTGTCATGTCTGTCAATGCATCTGCAATTTCACAACTGCAAATTTCATACACACCTGCATATTACATGGCATCAAATATATTTTTTTCAAACATATCACTTGGAACATTATTTGAACCTCTAAACTGGAGCATTAAAAAAGATATATTTTCCATGACCATTTGCTTAATGCAGTACATTTTTCTCCTGAATGTATTACACAGTTATATTTCAGATAAGCCTGCGAATCTCTTTTCTGTGCTATTATCATGGATATGTGGAAAAATGTCAACACAGTTGTGGTACAGTATACTTATTTCAGTCCATGCCAGGACCTTAGAACTTGCCTCAACCAATAGGGGCTTTAAAAGTGTAATATTCAGCAACATGAGGGTTCTGGTCTAATCACATCTTTATATTCTTTATATTCTTTTTATTTTGTGGCCATCTTTATAAAACGCATTTTGCATTACTTGCAGTACATCAAAAAGAAAAACTGTGTATTAAACTGTGTCAGTCATTCTCGTAATCTTTCAGTCCAATCTGAGTGCCCAGTCTGCTCGCTTCCTACCTTTGGTGTTTTCATGGCCTCGTGCTCCAGAGGCCCTGCCTGCCTGGAGGAAGTGGGAGGTGATCGTCTCCCTTGTGTTCCTCCAGGAATGGGCTTAATGAGCTCTGGGCTAACAGTCACTTCCTGTCCCCGTTGCGCATGGGACCGCTGAATCTCTCTTACCCGTGTCTCCATCAGTTAACACGAGGCCACTTCTGCACACGATGGGGGACCGTCAGTGGGCACTGCGAGAGACGGAGAGACGCAGGGGTTCACGAGGGACCCCCACTTCGGTTGCTGTTGAGGGGGCTTTCCCTTTTTTGTGTCCCCTTTTCACAGTCTTTCCCACGTGTGGCGCTTTTGATGTTCTCTGGGCCCTCGGTGGACATGGGAGGAAGTAGAGGTGTGGTGGCGTAGGGAGCTGAATGGGGGACCACACAAAGAGATATTTCATGGAATGCTTGCTTCCAGCTTTCAGTGTCTTTAACTGTGGAAAAAGAAATCCTTCTGGATTTTTCCACCCACCTTGTGAATTTGTGTTCCTATGTGTCTTTTTTGTATAATGAATGCTGACTAGAGAGGAGCTGATCCAAATGAGAGATATGAAGAAACAAGTCTTGTTGAGCAACTGAATCATGAGCCTTCTGCTCCTTATCAGATGGTCAAACAGAAGTAGGAAGTGATTCAAGTCTGCTGCTCTTCTTATTAGACTGCAGGGATGTGCTCCCATGTCACGTCAGTCACACAGGATGCGTGCCCTGTCCTAACAGGAAGGAATGAAGTGAGAGCTACACTCTGGAGCACACAACCTTGCTGGCAATGTGGGAAATTGCTTTTGCGTCAACAGGCAGCATCAGACCCCACCTGACTTGCTTCAGCACTGCAGCACAACCTGGGAGAGGCCGGCATCAACCTCACACGTGAAAACATAACACACATCTAGACATCATTAACCTTCTGATAGATCCTAGTGTTCTCCATACCCTTGCCCTTGGCAGCGTAACAGAGAGCCCCACTTCCTCACTGGAAGTACTGACTACTCTGAGGGAACTGTCAGCAGTCAGGGCAGCCTAATGAGCTCAGGCCCTCTTAGTGACTTCAAAGTGCCTTGTTTATCTTGGGGCTGGCTCAAGACAAACATACAGTCACATTAGCAGTTAATGTAGGTCAGCACCACAAACAGAGGATACAGGATGAGATGACTACTAGAACTATTCAGAATTACAATATAATTCCCCATGGACAGCCCTTATACCCTAATAGCACTCATTCAGTGTCCAAATTAAGTTGTAGAAGTCATGGCCAATCACATGTTTTGTCAAGTCCAATCACAGACCGAATAACGAACCAGTAACTAATGTTAACTGAATGGGGCATAGTGAAATGAAATTGAAAGTAAGTTACTGTGCCCCAGATAAGTTATCTTTATAGCTGTCATTCCTATGGACCCGTCTGACTCGGAGCAACAGCAGTGGCCCAGCCAGCCCTGGTCCTGAATCCAGTCTTTATCTGGTGTCTTTTAACGGGCCTGCAGGGCCTGGTTTGCCTGCTCTCCTCCTGCATCTCACCACTCCTGCCTCAAACGGGATGCCACAAGATACCCACAGCAGCGCTCCCAGGGAAGTTCAGCAAGTTCTCCATCAAAACATTTTCATTTACTCTAGCTCCTAACCTTGTCTCTGTCAAGGAAGTGTTAACATGTCAAGCACATTTGCATGTACAGCCACAGTGTAAACAACCACGTTATTAAAAAAAAAAAAAAAAAACTGTTAATAATCAGAGGCCTTTTTTATGAGCTTCCTGAGGGTTCCCACAGGAGATGCTGACACCTGGTTAGTATGTTGAGCTCCTCTAGTCATGTGGCTGAGCCCAGTGGAGCTCTTTATGCTCTATGGCAGACATCCATAACATCCCTCAGCAGTTCTAGCCCTCTTGCACTTCCTTGATGAGGCGCAATGGACTCCAGCCAGGTCAAGGTGTGGATGCATGGATCCAGGAAGTGGCCTCCATGCCCTCCGGCATCTATCTTGGCTTTGTTGCAGGAGGACGGCTGTGTCCGACCGCAGGTCTGACTGGTGCTCGGCCCTCTCTCTGAAGGCCTGACCTGTCCAGGCAGTGACGTGGGTCTGCTCACCTCCTTGTTCGCGCTGCGTGCGGAGACCTTTCCCTCCCATCTTCCTGAGGCCAGCGAGCGGACGAGGCAGCTGTGAAAACAAAGGCAGCGCTAAGAACTGTTGAGGCATTTATGTGATGTTCCATCTTGAATGTCAGGTATCTTATGGGGGGGTGGGGGTGACATGCTGGTTGGTTTCAGTTTGTAAAGACTTTTATAGCTGATCATCTAATATTACAGTGCCTCTGCCTTCTGTAGGTGCTATCTTTGCTGGATGGAAAGACCAGATGATCTCTCTTGAAAGACTGAAGTGGTTGAACGGGTAAGGAAATGGGTGATCTTCCAGCAGGCCTCATATTATGTGAGATAAGTGTCTAGAGTGAGCCTTGATAGAGACTTTTTTTCGGTGTGGCCCTTCCATTCTCATTTCACTGGATGACAGACAAAGTCTAGTCTAGCCTTCTGGAAACATCCTCTGAGGATTACCACCTGCTTTTCTCATGTCCCTTGTTGTTTTAGTGGTTTCTTAGCTCTTACAGTGGAAGCTCTCTGTGTGACCTCTTCCCCTTATCCTCTCTCTGTTTGAACTGACACTGGCTGGTCTTAAATGAAGGGCCCCCTTTGCCACAGTTCCTTGCAAGTCTGTCAGGATGTATGCCGCGCACTCCCAAGGAAATGTACTGGTTTGAATATATAGCTGTTTAATAACTCTCAAGAATCAAAGAAAAAAAGTAGCCTAGTTCTTCAATAACGACAGCACAAACACATTTGTATTTTCTTTGAAATCTGTCAATTTCTGTCTTAGAACCTAGCTTTTGAATTCACTTGCACAGGTTTTAGTGTAACTGCAACACAAGATATCATGGCCTGGCACTGGTTGGTTTATATTTCTATCTTTTTCACATTATGTTCCTTCACATTCTGATGCTATAGCTCATTTTGGGATGTTTAACCTAACTTTTTGTAATGTGTGTTACAGCAGACTTCTCCTGTTCAAACCATCACCTCAACACACCACCAGTCACACATCACTCCAACAGTCCCCAAGCCACATCAGTGGGCACATTAAGGCGAGGATTATCATTGTGCTGCAAGTCATTTGGGCTTGTTGAAGCACCAGGGGCTGTGTAACAGGGATAGGGTCTCCTGCTGGGCCCCCCTTAACTCCTGGCAGGGCAGGCCAAAGGCTAAGGCTGGCCTGTGATTGTAGCCCCCTGCTGGGACCGAATGAGGGGCCAGCCTCCCACCACTTACCTCAGGGACCAGCCCCTGTGCAGGCACAAGGGGTTTACAGCGCCAATCCAATCAAATCCCCAGGCAAAAGAGACCAGAGAGAAAGAGAGCCAGCAGGTAGTAATGGTCACTTAAAACAGCAACAAAATTCCTCTGTGGGCAGCCTCACCCTTTCCTGCCCCTGTCTTGGAAAGCCCACCAGGTACCATATACCAGTGACAGCATCCCATCCATCTATGCCTTTACCTGCACTTTACACTGGAGATTTCTTTGATCTTTGAGACATATTAGATGCACTGCAGTATGCTCACTCCCCACATGCCAGGCCATATAATAGCCACCCTTTTTGTTGTGTGTTTTATCTGATGAGGTACAATCATTTGCATATACCATATGTTTGTGAACATTTTCCTTGGCAGTCTGTTGAAACAAGGCCACATGTACTGTACAGTACACATGGCAAGTGTTCAAAAATACCTACCTATGACTAAGCGTCAAACTAGCTAGCTTGCTCACTCTGATACCACACCCTACCGTGAGAATCATAGGGCTGTCTTGGTCCCTGTCCTTACTGTGCTGGTGCGTGTTAACAACGGCAACAAAGTCTAAACCTGCCAGAACCTGACAGGTTTCTACTATTAAGACTGTTTGAACCAGTTTCTTTGCTGCATGCCCAATATTTTACTGTGTCCAGTATGACACTTCAGCCCTTTGGATCTAGTCAGGGAGGGCCCATGTTGACTTTCAACTTATGTAAGAGGGATAGGCAAAGGTTGGCTATTTATATTTTCACTCAGGTTGTTAAGTTTCTGACAACTGCAGCAATGCACAAAATGTGGGCAGCCATGCCTTCCCTTAATATCTATGCGAAACTATATTTTCTTTTGAAAATGTGTTGTAATAGACACGTGTGGCAAACACCTCCTGACTAAGCTTCAGGTCAGCTCGTCTGCACACAGTGTAGTACCACACCCTGCCATGAGAATAACCTTACCATCCATGACTCCTTTTTTTGAGTATGTTATCTTTTTACTTTTTTACTGCTGTTTACCTTCTTGAAGTTGTTTAACTCCTAATGTGTTCCCCAAAAACATCTCTGAAGAGGTCCTTAAAAGGAAACCTTCTGACTTTAAGTGGCTTAATCCACTTTTGTGGCGTTTACTATTGTAAGGTTGAGCACCTGCCACGTGCAGGTGATCATTTATGACTACATAATCTTAATTTGAGATCAAACTTTACCATAATATATGTCCTACCATACAATCAGTGCATTTTCTTACCCTCAGACACTAAGCACTAACAGTGCATCAGATCAACCTTTTGGAAAGATCTCATGTAAAACATTTTATGGTGTATCAGGATATGAAGTATGAATGGTATAGCATGATGGCTTTTTAAAACGTGTCGTGGGCACATGTCCCGACATTCCCACCAGACATTACATGACAAGACATGACAAGAGACCTGACTGGGCTGGGTAAAAATAAATGTGTACTGAGTTTGACATGTAGAGGTTAGGTGGAGGCACTTAATAAAGCCCAAGATGAGTCATGTATTGTAATTATGGAGTCATACTTGGCCAGATCATAGTCAGATAAAATGAACTGACAGTTCTAACTAAATTAAATCAAAATGTTAGGCATCTTCAAGATGTTCAACGTCTATGGTCCTTGGCTGTTCCAATGGACTTACCTGCCCCCCTGCTGGCTTTGTGAAGCTACACCCTGGCCTCCTTCAAGGCTTGGGTGGGATTCTCATCAGCTTTGTTCTTTCTTGTTCACTGAGACCCTGTGAGGCATCGCATTACGACTCCACGCATTTTTTTTTTTATCAGTACGCCCTGCGATTCTCTTTTTTACGCGTGCTTCATGCTGAATGTGCTTGATATAGAAATGTATGCTGAGAATGGCACGTCACACTATGCACTCCTGAGAATACTGGTATCAAAGGGACACACTGGCAGATATGACGGTGTTGTTTTTGGCCCTAATCCATTGCATCTCAGCCACTGGAACATCAAATAACATTGACTGTTATTTTTGCATGTTGCATTTAACCACTTTCATGGAAATGTCCCCCACACCCCTAGTCTGCCAGGAATTATTTTGGAACTGGCTCCAATTAACAAATTAAAAAAGAAACAAGGACCCTCATACAAATGCATCATTAATGTTTGCAAACCTAGATGCAATGTGTATGTGTAAAGTTTGGTTTATAAATTGCCCTTGCAGTTCAGGCTCACTTAAACGACATCATTTATCATGACGCTAATACATGTTATGTTTAACTGGTTTGTTATTTCGATACATTTCACAGAATGCATTATGAAACCCAATGGTAAAGCCAGCTGAGTACAATATATTATTATCACATTATGAAAGGCATTCCAGTGTAATAATTTAGACATTACTTTCCAAATATACCCCTCAGCAAAATATATTCCAAATTTATATACATGCATCCATCCAGGATGATTCTATTTACAAAAAATGTCCCCACTCTTCAGCAAAAGATGTTCCACATGCATTATAGCCGTAATAGTTTTTTTTTTTTTTTTCCAAAAAATATGTAATCAGGTAAATGCAATAAATCTGTCCAAAGTTAAGGCATTCTACCTCTGTCCCCAACCTGTCCAGTTCAACCCAAAAAGAGCATTTGATAGTTTCTTTGGTCCCCATAGGGAGGACACTCACCTGTGTGTGCTGGTCGTTGCATCCAGGGCAGGTATGAGGACTGCAGGGGGTCGCAGTGGCCCAGGAGAGGACATGCAGAGAAGGGCGGGCAGCCCCTCATGAGGCCCAGCTTGGAGCCCTACTTGCAGGCCTGCCTCAGGGGCCTGGTCCTCCACAGCAGGGGTTCCACTCACCTCACACTCAGACCTGTGGGGCAGGTGGGACCCCAGCCCAAGCCCTCTCTCCCGGTCCCAGTCCCGGCCACGCCAAACATCCCGGCCTGTAATTTAACCTTCCCCCCAAATTACAGATGCCACCCGTCAGAGGGCCAGTTTAATTTGGGTGTGGCAACAAGTGCTGCTTCCTCCTCAGCAAAACCTTTTTTTTTTTTTTTTTTTTTTTTTTTACAAACAACTCAAATCCTTCTCACTACTTCTTGTTTTCACATTGTTGTGAAACATTACAGTCATGATGTGGTTGGGTGATATTAAAGGTGTTTTCATATGCTACCCTTTGTTGTGTGTAATTGCAGAGGAGTATGTATGATGGCTGAACAATGCTGTCCAACATCCCTCCAGGTGTTCCTTATCACACCTCTGAACACACCCCACGCTGGGCTGTCAAACCAATATTCATATCACAGTCTCACAAAATAAATCTGGCTACATTTCTGAAGCTTAGGACAAAGACTTACATCTTCATTATTCGCTATTAATGTGACAGAATGCTCCTGAGGCATGCCTGGGATTCCTCTGATGGTACTCCCTCCCTACTCCCTACTCTCTCTCGCCTAAGCTTGCAGACTAAAATGAAGGGACAACGGCGAAAATCAAGACAGGGCGTCATTGAGGAGCCCCGGCTCTAGAATTGCAGTGAATGTCTCTTTCATGTGAAAGGCGTGAGAGACTCTCCAGTATACTGTCACTGAGGGTGTTACTATGGCTGTTGACATGACTTGTGTTTGTGACATGCCACTCATGCACATGATCCCTCAGAGATTACAATTTGGAATGCTGATTGCTGTTTCTATTGTTTTGGTGTAGCACACCGAATATCTTAAAGTAGCAACAGGAGAAATTTTACTTGCACTTTAACACTGCATCAGTGTGTGATATTAAATTTAATTTTACAGACTTATTTAATCAGGTCAGACTAGAAGCATCACAAAAGGCATATGCTCCAGGGAAATGTGAAGGAATGACAATTACAGACTTATCCACACTTCCAAGGAAGACTGAATGACGTACATTTTGCATATCGGCTTGGCATTATCGACATGAACCAAACCTCTGTTGATTTGCATGATGGGAAAGTATCTCAGGCTTCCTTGGAAGTGTAAATCAAATACATGTTTACAGAAAGCTTTTCAGAAAGCTTTTGTTGTGTTCTTTTCTTAATTGCTAAGGTCTTCAAAGTAGTCAAGAATAAAGTTGAAGTTGATTTTATTTCAGTAGCATAACCAAATGCCACTAGGGGAAGCAGAGTGTCTAGACTAATCATCTCAGGTGTCATCTTCTCTTGTTTTTCCAAATTTCTTGCGATTTCGTTGTTTCCCTTGTTGTTCTTCCTTTTTCTTCCCCAATTCTTTCTCCCATTCGTTTTGTTCCCCTATTCCCTTCTGCTCCCAAGGCCACTTATACAATAGTGGTCTACAGTATTTAGCTGACGGTAAGATATGCCTATTCTCAGGGTCCCCAAGAGGCCCTCTTTCCAGTTTGTACTTTGAAAAACAGGCCTGTGCCTTGCTGTCTCTGCTTTGTGACAGACAAGGCCTTTTCATACATGTGTGCAGAAATCAGTTACATAGTTACACAAAAGTATTTTAGAAATTCTCAGAACACTTTAAAAGATAAGATAAGCCCTGTGCCAGTGATGGATTCTAAACGGTCTTGCTGTATTTAGCATTAGCCTTGCCTATCAGCACTGTATTTTAGATATTTGCTGGTCCTCCCAGCCAAACAAGCCATACATCCCGACATCAGTATCAAGATCGACTCCCTGTCTGTTTCTCCCTCCAAAGTGGCAAGAAACCTAGGTGTCATGATCGATGACCAACTGACCTTTGCAGATCACGTTGCCTCTGTGGCTCGGTCGTGCCGTTTTTCCCTATTCAACATAAGGAAGATCAGGTCGTACCTAACCCAACATGCAACCCAGCTCCTGGTTCAGACCCTGGTTATCTCTCGTCTTGACTACTGCAATGTCCTCCTATCAGGCCTACCAGCCTGTGCGGTGAGACCACTACAGATGATCCAGAATGCAGCTGCACGTCTGGTCTTTAACCAGCCAAAAAGGGCACATGTCACACCTCTGTTCATTGAACTTCACTGGTTGCCCTTGGCTGCTCGCATTAAATTCAAGGCACTTATGGTGGCCTACAGGGTGAATGATGGCTCTGCTCCCATCTACTTGAATACTCTTCTGAAGCCCTATGTCACCCGACGACTGCTACGCTCCTCTAAGGAACGTTTTCTAGCACGGCCAACACCTTGTGCAGGTCAATCCAGACTCTTCTCATATCTGGTTCCGCGCTGGTGGAATGACCTCCCAAGTGCTACCAGATCAACTGATACCCTCTCCACCTTCAAGAAACTCGTGAAGACTCAGCTCTTCCAAGAATATCTCCTGGCGTAAATTTTGAGAATGCACTTAATAATTTAATTTCTCTACACTGCGTTACACTATTGCACTTTCAACTTAAAATGGTGCAGATTCTATGTTAGTAATATGCACTCCTTGTTAGTTCTTTCATTGTGTTGTAGCTTGAATGTTATCCTCTTTTGTAAGTCGCTTTGGATAAAAGCGTCTGCTAAATGCCTAAATGTAAATGTAAATGTAAATATTTATCTGGCTACTGGTGAGTAGAGGGCTGACATCTACGATCACCTCCTATGATTGGTTGGTGGCAGAGACACACCTACAGCATCTGAGCATGGCAAGTAGGCCTAATGTCTGCATATTCACAGCTTTGAGGCCTAAGTTTACATAGTTAGCAAAGGTCATATTCACTCAGAATTGATGATTTTTCATTTTATCAGGTCTTTAATAACTAATAAGGATGCTCACCATTCCTCTACCTCTCCATCTAATTTTCAATTACAGTAATAATTTATTATAGTTTTGAGATGATAACTGTGATGATGTGCTTTGCCTTTTAGATTGTGGGGTAGAGCTGTCTTGTTTAGACGAATCCCAGCAAGTCATATAAATTCCTGCCAAAGTCTACTCCTTGTGTCTGTACCTCTCTACGGGTTACCATCTCCCTAGACGCTATTCCAACCCCAAGATAGACGCCAGAAGGTTTGTTGACAAATTTTTAGCAAAGAAGTGAGGAACATCAGTAATCAATGAAGGGAAAAACAACAGTCAGTCACACTATGTCGTGATGATCATGCAAATACAACCAGTAAACCAGTCTAAAGCTGCTTTCACTCATATTATACACAAATGGTCATTCAACTGATATCATTAAACTTATAATTTCGAAATCATTATTTTTAGTGTTTTTTCTTCACCAGTAAGTGTACACATCATGTCTGCATTCACAATTCAGTGATGATAGCCAGTAGTATTGACCTGTAATCTTCTGTAAATAATTGTCATTTTCTATGATTTTGAGGAGCATTGTGTGTCATGATTAGTATAGACACTTAATGGACTTTTTGTGAGAGAAGCAGAGGAGAGGGTCTCTGCCTATCCTCAGATGGGTCATTTCTGGTTGTTACAAGAGTATTATTATTACAATGACAGAAATTATAGTGGTTTATGTATACCCTGTGTCAAACTTTGGTATATTAATATGTGTTTGTCCATGTCTCTAATGTAACTACGTTCTTTTACCATTGCAACTTCGGCCTGCTTCGCTGCTTGGCCCCTTCATTGCTACCCTCACTCACAACAACAACAACAAGTTGTTGTAACATGCAGTTATGAATAAATTGACCATAACTTTTAAACAAAAAGTGATAAATTATTATTACCAAAATTATTTTTTTTTTACTGAGTAGAACATTGATTCTCATTGTGGGGTCTAGGGACCCGATGGGTCCACGGTTTGTTGCCAGGGGTCCATGAAAAAGTTTGCTACAAAATATAAACTTTAAAAAAAGCTAGAGATCAGTGTCAGCCTAATTGTTCCCATCTGCATAACACTGGACCGCTGACACACTCTGCTTATGCATTACATCAATCTGTTAACTTTCCTCACACTTTCCTCAGGCATTAATGTTAACTGCAAACAAAATTAATGTTTTGTTTACTCAGCAGGCCTACATTTGACATTAAAACTGTTCATGCATACTGTGTAGTTTTGTCAAATGCAATAACATGTCTATTTCAAACTGTTGTGCTATGGTATTAGCCCTGTGTGGTATTGGTGCTATAGGTTTTTTTTTTTTTTTCAGAATAAGAGTTCATGCAAGAGTTCAAGCATCTAAGAGAACAAATGGCTACAAGCCAATAAGGTTACATTTCTGTTGCAATTATGAGGGGCACTTGAAAGTGTCCATGGGTGTCCCTGGCCAAGCAAAGTTTGAGAACACCTTTATTAGAATACAAAATTGTTTGTGGTTGTGTCTAGCTACAACAGAAATTATGGGGAAAAAAAGATTTATCTTGACACCATGGTGGAATTGTGGGGATGTGATGTAGGCCTAGAAGGCAAATATCTATTCATACTGTGTGTGTGTGTGTGTGTGTGTGTGTAAATAAAAAAGGGGCTTGCGACAGCAAATATCAAAAGCTAATTCATTTCATTTAGCCTATCCTATATGCTATACCCAGGCGCAATATGCTATATACATCCTATTCATCCTATATGCTATACCCAGGCGCAATATGCTATATACATCCTATATGCTATACCCAGGCGCAATATGCTATATACATCCTATATGCTATACCCAGGTGCAACTTTTGCCTGAGAAAACCGCTTCAATTCATTTTTCTTTGCTCTTTGTTTTGTTTGCCCCAGAGTCAATCAATCAGAAATACCTTTTGTTACTTCTTTTAGCTTTTGCTCCTAATGTGAGTGATCAACCTTAATACCTGAAATCAGGAAACAGAGGCATGTGATCTATGTTCATTGACCCCACATCAGTGTAGTGGGAGATGACAGCTAGGTATCCAGAGTAAACTTAATCTGGAGGTTGTTAAACCAGTTGAAAAAACCAGTCTAGTGCACCCTCCCTACAGTTCACCTAAGCACCATGTGTGGAATGGGTTTGGTAGACATCTGATAATTCACGAGAAGTGTCTGGAGATCATATCTGATAACAGATTTTTGAGAAACAAATCTTACTTTAAATCTAATTTATGGTGAATTGCTAGGCTGCTTGTCAGTGGTGATAAAAATGTCTTGTTTCATGGAGGAACTAATTTGTGACATTTGACACACTTACTGTTCTCACCTCCACAGAAAATGGTATGATCAAGTTTGGGCAAATATTTCCTTGACCAAAATATATTTTCTTCTCAGTGCCCCAAGATCAGTCATAAGTTTGTTCCTCAAATCATTATCAGGCTTCCCCCTCACCCTGATAAAAGTCCTCAGCATATTTTAGGGTGATAAACTATAGCTTAATAGTCCTCTACTTTACAGACTGCTCAATCTGAGCCCTTCCCCATCAAGTCATATAAATTCCTGCTGCCTCCTCTTTTCCCTCCTACAGACACCTTTCTAAAGGTCCCCCAGACCCAGAAGCACAATCTCTGCCCTGGGAAGCCATTAAGATCATTTAGATGGGCCATAAAGCCAACAATCCTGTGTGGGTTTTGTATCCTCAGGCCACAGGTGTATTCTGTTGAATCTCTGTCCTTTAGGTGCACAAGATACACCAGATTGGCCTAGTTGCCAGCAGTGTTGTGTTGGAAGAGGGAAATCTGCCTTCACTCAGCCAGCTGTGGTGATTGTCTTCTGCCTAACCAGGACGGATTGCTAGAAAGTACAGAGGAGATGGTTGCCTAAGGTCACACACACACACAAACACACACACACATTGGGGTCACACGCCAGTCTATTTTGAGCTACAATGCCACGCGTGTATGTCGACCTCTGGCCTGTGCTTGGTAGAGGGGTGTTTCAGCATCGGTGCCCCATTGCAGATGGAAAGGTGCGGTGACCCTGTTCCATGAACTCAGCCCATATTTGAGAGAGGGGTTTCCTGTTTCCAGACACGCAGACGTGAGCTGTTTTTTTCTGATATCAACTCAGCCCCAGTTTGGCTGAGTTTCCATTAAGTTTGTTCCATTACTGTTATCTCAATAACAACTTTTGTCAGGTTATGTCATCAGAAAACACAACAAAACAAAGCATTAACTCAAGTCTCTGTGTGTGTGTGTGTGTGTGTGTGTGTGTGTGAGAGAGAGAGAGAGAGAGAGAGAGAGACCAACACATCAATCATGGTTCTTTGTTTTATTTCAGAAACATACTCCATTCCCAGGTGTGATGAATAGTAGCAGGGGTATATTTGAGTTGGCACACACAGGATCCTGAAGTGAGGAAATATGGTGTACTTTGTCACTTCAACACATGTATTGTGGCCTTGGTTGACAGTATTTGTTAATAATAGGTCATTTCTATGAGTGTTATTGACATGATTTGTATGTGCTGTATACAGTCTAGTTATCTGATAGTATTAGAACTAGACATGATCCTCTCCAAAATCTCTTTTGTGGCTTCTAATTACAAAAATTGCTTCATGAAGTGGGTGACCACTTCAGTGTCATTTGAGCTCAGGGAAAAATTTAGAGGGTTGTTTCAAAACAGCCATTTATCTCTTAATTGGGTTGTTTTTCAAAAATGTGGCTCTGCACTGGCTGATTTCAGATATCTGCGAGCCCATATCTCAACACTGTGTCCTGTTTACATTACAAGAAGCACACATAGTTTAAAGATTAATGTCGAGATGATGAATGCATAAACTATGCATGTATGATGAGATCGGAGTGTTAAGACATCGAAAGCGCTGACAGATATGATCATCATTGGTCCCTTACTCATCGTATAAGTGTATTTAAACAGCATTTCTGAGCTCTGGTGCTTTCCTGGATGCCCTGAATGATGGACTTCTGACCTTTCAAGCCCATATCAGCATAGGCTGTGGGAAAGAGTCTCTGGTGTTGAGTGCCTTAAAGGCAATGCCACTACCACAGAGCAGGAAGATGGAGAGGGTGGGGGGTTGGTACAGACTCAGAGAAGGCTTTGATTACAGTGGACACAATATGTCAAAATGTCTGAGGGTTTTTTTGGAGGAAGAGGCCAGCACATTTGTAAGGCTGTGTCACGCTGGGAAAGTGACAGCAGAGGGGTGAGAGAAGAGGGGGAAGAGAGGAGAGCTGCCCAAGGAAAGGCGACCCTTGCTGAGCCACAGTCAGACAAATGAGCTGCTTTTCTCTTAGGGTCATTCTTTTTGTGCAGAAGGTTAAAGATCAAGGCTGTTTGTCACTGTTTCCTTGTAGGGTGGAAGCGACCTGTCTCAGATGTGGCATCTAACTGTTTGTATACTGGATAAAATACTACCAGCTTCGCACCCTTTTTACCATTCTACCAATAAACTATTAAAAACTATTAAATGATCATACTTGTAGGACCTTTTTTATTCTTTTTTTTTTTTTTTTTTACAATTTCCCTCAATTCACAGTGGAATTGTTTGTAACTTAGGTCTTGTTGTGTTGCCAGTGGCAGCAGTGTTCATGTACCGCATGCAGGTACAGAAATGCCCATGGGAACCTAGGGTTTCAATTTCATTTCTCAATCCCACCCATGTTATGTCCAACAACTATGTCATTAAAGCAGGCTGTAGGAAAGATAGAGGTGAGGCCAACAGGTGGACATTTTTAGTCTGTTGCCTCTGGTGAGGATCCACAAACAAGGCGTCAGTTGCTATTGAAAGACCTGAATACATGAGTTAACCGTCATATTGTCCTGACCCCACCCCCACACTGCCAAAAAAAAGTTACATTAATGGTAAACCAATCCACTGGGTTACGAAATCCCTCGAGTCCCCTAAAATGTCCCCAGGCCATGAGAGCAAGTTAAGAAAATGGATGGCTGTGAATGGAAAGAAGGCTCCTGTGGCAGGATTCCACGAGGCTGAGATTTTCTCACAGGCAAATGAATTGGCCATACCTGGTTATCCTGGTCTGGCGCCTGGAGCGTTTCCCTCCTCCTCATCTGCCTGCCGCAGATCCGTTTACCTGCCCCGACAGTGCTCACAAAGCACGGCAGAGAATGGGCTCAACTTGCGTTACAGTTTCCGTGCCTCAACTGCATGCTTTTTAATTACTTTTGTTTTGCAGGCTAGCCTATACGATTTCACACACCTGGGAGAGCAGCTCATACAGTGTTGGGCTTTTACAGTAGTATGCGGTTATTGAGGAAACAGGATTCATGGCTGTTTGTGGTCATGAAATAACCAGAAGCATTAGAGTAGGTTAGTTCATTCATTTGTTTTGCATAAAAAGGTGAGTTTAAGAGATTATTGTGAGGCAGCAAACGCAAAGATACCTCTCTATCAATGTAATGACCAATGTAGGAGCACTGAAGGCATTGGGAGCAGTTACTGTCAGTCTGGTAGTAGGATACACTATGAGAGAAGGGTACTCAGCTTTTGTTTCAAATGCAGTAATGTTATTGAATATAGTATATAGAGTATATAACAGGTTCCCCCCCCTATAATACTTCATTTTCAAGCATACACATCCTATAAGTAAACCAGTAATTGCAAGTATCTTTGTCTCTGGTATATAGGCCTATAAAATTTTTTCCATATGTCATATCAAGATAGCAATGCTGTGGGCCTACATGCAGCCTGTTTACTTAAGTGTATGTACTCTTTGGTCATTCTTGAAATCTTCAGTGTTGGCCTGTGTGGACAGGTGGCCAACATCCTTGAGGGAAAACAGTTGAAATAGCATACACTATACATTTTCTTAAAGCCTATAATCTCGAGATGTGATTTAACATGTACTGACACATATCTCAACTTCCTCCTCACCTTGGATTATGCATAGTTCTGTAATGTAACGATGGAATTAAATGTCATTGAAACACAATCGATTTCAACGGACTGCCATAGCTACAGCCATAGCTGTCCATGGGGCTGGAACAGGTGGTGCATCACACAGTTTTCAGCGTTAACATGAAAAACGACATTCAGTACGGTTAGAGGTTACAAAAATTATGTATTGTAGCATTTGGTATTTGTTTTATTTTACTTTATTCAATTGTTTTTTTTTTTTATTATGT
This sequence comes from Tenualosa ilisha, assembly GCA_015244755.2. Taxonomy (NCBI): domain Eukaryota; kingdom Metazoa; phylum Chordata; class Actinopteri; order Clupeiformes; family Clupeidae; genus Tenualosa; species Tenualosa ilisha. The sequence continues at coordinate 159,489 of PYXC01002106.1, forward strand.
TTCATAGTTCTGCTATACTGTTGTTCTGGAATTCAGGTGTACATATATGACTCACTCACTCCGATAAAGACAAGGTGCTGTAATAGGCTACCAAATGAGATTACTCAGAAACTGAGAAAACAGATTACTCAGTTGTGTGCATTCAATATGTAAGACACAACAGCAAATCAAATGGAGAATTAATTCGAGGCTGGTAAATCATTATGTTTCCTTTCCTTATTATCTTTTTTTTGACAAGTTACATGCAGGGAGCAAAAGCTTTACATGACAAGTCATCTCATGCCTCCCGGAAACTGGCCATATTTAGTAGCAGTAAGGGAAAAAACAAAGAAACAACAAAGAAAGGAAAAAGATAGCAAAGACCACAAAGAAAGAAAAACAGAAAGAAAACATTTGTTTTCTTGTTTCCGGCTGTAAGCATTGGTATTTTTGGCCTTTATCAACCTTCCCCCAACCCACCCCCAGCAATAATTGTGTAATTGCGTGTTGGTTTTCGCGTTTGATGTGGTATAGGCAGATCTCTATCACTGGCGCCGTTTCAAGTGGACCTGTGCAAAAGTGACGACTTGCTTTTCCGCTGAGCGTCCAGTGGAGAGTGGACACACTTTGTGTGGTCTGCTGTGGGAACTGGCATGGATCTGCCGCAGTGGCCCGTGTGTTTGTTTAGGGGCTGGTTCCCCGTTCCGGCTGGGCCATGAGTTTGTCACATCTCATTTGTAGCTGGCGCAGGACACGCAGGAGTCCAAAATGACTGACCCAAATTAGAACGGGTGCTAACTGAGGTTCTGTCTCGCCTTTTGCCCTAATAGCGTCTGTGGCACCAAATTGCCACTAGGCACATCTCTTTTTTGTGTCTCTGCTCTTTTCATGTTGCCATAAAGACTGCAGCGATATATATGCTTTGTGAAGGGAGGGAAAAAAGTGTCATGAGCTTCTTCAATCACAGGAAAGAAACTAGTGTTTATTGTTAGGTCAATCAGTAACAAAATGGCCAGACAAAATACTTCCCTGTGTGATATGATAACACATCTCCCTTGAGCATCATCTGCTTAGAGTGGTGAGTCCTGTTTAGCAGGTGATGACTCATCCCTCCTACAGACGAGGACTAGGAACACGCCCAAGGAGGCTTGTGCTGTTTACCTCAGAATAAGGGTTGAATAAGATAAGTTAATCCTGGACTTGAAGGGTGCTGGCAGGGCCCACAGCTATCTGATTGCACTCTCATTCTTTTCATTACTTCAACATCTCCCTTTCAGCTGCAGACTGGGCTCTAGGTGAAACTACTATTCAGTGGTGGCATGAAAAAATGTATCTAAAACATCAACCTCTTATCTTAAGTGTTCAAATTGATAAGACTGGCTAGGTTTATTCTCTCTTGAATGAACTTATGAATGCTGACTTTCACTTGTGGACTTGTTCTTTTGAATAAGTCTTAATATAGGATTTACATTTACTGTATCTACCAATCAATCACACTAAGATCAAATTCTAACCCAGTTCATCCTAGTTTAGTCTCATTACTACTGTTTGTGTATTAGACATGCTCATGATTCATTTGGCCTTCATGATCGTGTCATGTGATTTCCATCTATTATCTAGTGTATATGTGGCCTCTCCCAAAACCTATTCATTTCGCTTTTAAAGAGCACACTTTCCAGCAGAGAATCCCCCTGCCATTCCACCAGATTCACCCAAACACTGATCAGGAGGCCACCGTGTCTGCCCGCATGGCCTTTGTGGTGAGTAATCATCAGAGTGCAGTTTGTGCTGGCCAGGGGCAGCTTGAGATAGCGCCACAGTGCTAACGGAAACGCGAGACTGGGCGGTGTGATAAGAGGACAGGAGAGACCCTCACCCCTGCTGTAGCTGCTGCTCAAGCGTCCCTCTACAAAATGAATGATGGCGCAGTGGCAAACCCTTTAGGCCTTTGCACATCCTCAGGTTTCAGCCTTTCTCACCAAGGGGAGGGGGACCTATCATGATGGGGCTTTGGTAGCTACATGGAGTTTGGTTAACTCTCAACGGAGTCCTTAGTTCTTTAGCAAATTTATTGTAATGTCCCACAAATAATTTACACAGATGCAGTGGATATACTGTAAACTGAAATAAAGCTGAAAAGCTGTAAGCTGGAAAATCTTTGGATATGTACTGTTTATGAAAAACAATTCCATACGCTAATGAATTAAGCTAACTATGTGGTAATATTTTCCCCTCCCTCAAACAAACACTGCAGTTTATGTAGCCTACTTAACAGGGAGGCAAGAGACATTATCCACTTGCAACCTACAGCAGTCAGCAGTCAGGAATGCGAATATAGCATATTGATACAGGCTAGCGCTGCTCTTGCTGGTGTTTAGCTAATGATTGACTGGGCCCCAGGTCTTTGCTTTCACCCTCCTCCAGTGATTGAGGTCTCTGTCTCTGACTCTGTCTCTCGGACATCACAATGCTGTTTGCTCACTGCTACAAATGGCCAGGCAATGGACTCAGCACAAACACTGTTATCTGAAGTGCACCCATTACCCCTGATCGTGAAGCTTAGAGGTGTCTTGGGGAGCCTGTATCTCTCCACTGCAGCTCACATGCATTGTCTCACAGTTAATAAATGTCATTTTAACAGTTTGTGCAATGAGAGCGTGAGATCCTCTCAAAGAGAACATAGCAACAAAATAACACTAGTGCTTTCATTTCAATGTGCCTTTTATGTCTCTGCCTTTCACATCTACACTGCACTTGTATCTTCTGGTATCAGACAAACTGACAACAGAAAGAGATCATGGAAAGGTCTCACCTGTTGACTGTTTTAAAGCTTTTTTAGATTTACATACTTAGCATACTTTGTGTGATGACATAATGATAGCTGTCTCCGACTGTCAACAGGCCACAGCAATCAGAAGCATTCTCTATCTGGTCTGATTCCACATTTCGAAGCTAGCTGCTAGCGACTGGTGCTAAAGCAGCCTCCTGATAGACAGCTAATGACTCTGCATTAACCTACAGATAGTGAGAGCAAACAGACCACTGTCCTCTTTACCATCACCGTTTACATTAGTTTTATCAAATCCTCTGATAAAAAACTACCATATGCTAATATTTTGAAGTGCACCCATTACCCTTGATCAAGAGGTTTAGAGGTGTCTTGGGGAGTCTGTATCTCTCCACTGCATCTCATATGCATTGTCTCACAGTTAACAAATGTCATTTTAACAGTTTGTGCAATGAGAGCGTGAGATCCTCTCAAAGAGAACATAGCAACAAAATAACACTAGTGCTTTCATTTCAATGTGCCTTTTATTTCTCTGTCTTTCACATCTACACTGCACTTGTATCTTCTGGTATCAGACAAACTGAAAACAGAAAGAGATCATGGAAAGGTCTCACCTGTTGACTGTTTTAAAGCTTTTTTATATTTATGTACTTAGCATACTTTGTGTGATGACATAATGATAGCTGTCTCTTTGACTGTCAACAGGCCACAGCAATCAGAAGCATTCTCTGTCTAGTCTGATTCCACATTCCGAAGCTAGCTGCTAGCGACTGGTGCTAAAGCAGCCTCCTGATAGACATCTAATGACTGTATAAACCTACAGATAGTGAGAGCAAACAGACTACTCTCCTCTTTACCACCACTGTTTATATTAGTTTTATCAAATCCTCTGGTAAAAAAAAACAAACAAAAAAACAACCATACGCAAATATTTGATGTTGGTGAAAATAATGGTTCCCTCTAATAATTTGGAAATATTTTGGTGGTCAAAATGTGGCGTTAGATGACACAAGATAGTCATTCTCATAGGCTTCTCTCACTGTCAGCTTAATAATAGGCTGTGGATTGAATTTCTCTTTAACAGTTGACAGAAGAAAAATAATTCTGTTCATCATAGCACTTCATAGTTTCATTGTAAAACATGCAGTGAAATTTTACATTTTTACATAAATGTCCTTAGATTTTAAAATTCCCAGGTTGTAGTACACTTGTTATGCCATGTTCTTGTATACCACCAGAACAAACTGGGCATTTCTATGTGCTTTATTTTACCCAGAAAAATTACAATTGCCTGCTGAAGTTTGAACATGTGGATGCATGTTGTTATATCTGTGTGCTTCAAGTTTCAGATAAGCAGGGTGTTTTAATAAGTACTCATCTATTAGTGCTTGTCACATGTTGCAGGCACATGACAAAGCCTTCACACGCTATGCTTCTACCTGCTCTGTGCCAATGCAATTTAGTGCCTTTTTTTCCCAACCGTCAGTGCCGCGTGAGCTGGATGTATGCCAGACACTTACTCTCACTTCCTCTCTCTCTCTCTATCTCTCTCTCTCTGTCTCAGTCTTTTGCTCTATCTCTCTTTCTCCCTCTCCCTCTTTAAATGCTATGGCTGGTGCTTCAGACTGAAAGCCCTGTGAGGTTCCTTGCTGGCTAACGGGCGTCCACCCCAGGAATTCCTGGGATGTGCGTGTCAGGATGGCCAACTCTGGCCTGTGGGAGTAAGGTTTTTGTCCATTTCCAGGGAGTTCCCTCGTTGAAGCTCTGGGTTATCCAGCTGCACATTTTACTGCAGGAAAACGGTGCAGTCCAATGTCTACAACAGACCTGTGAGAGGACCTAAGTGAACAGAGGAGTTCCATACCCTTAGAGCACAATGATAATAATTACAGGACTAATGAAATGGAGGGATGAAGTGTCATTGAGATTAGATGTTAGATTTCTATGAACACAGAAAAGGCTGAAATTGTCCAGACTCACTCCATGCTACAGTTTTGGTTTCAGTGGGAGTGTGTGTGTGTGTGTGGGGGGGGGGGGGGGGGGGTAACATGGGGGAGGAGAGCTCCTCTTTAAAAGTGTCTAATTATCATCACAATTGCAATTTAGAAATTCAAAGCAAACTGCAGCCCTTCATGATGCAGCCTAAACCTAAACCCTTTGCCCATGCATGTGAGTGTAAGCAGTGGCAGTGCTGTACAAAACAATAGGGGTGGCGTTAGTGTAGCAGTTAAGGAACCTGACTAGCATGCTAGTAGCCTGGAATGTTTTGGCTTTGAACCACCGGCTGGCACCATGCCCTTGAGCAAAGCACTTAACCCTAAGTTGCTCTAGGGAGCCCTGAACTACTGATAATTGATAAATGCATGTCGCTTTGGATGAAAATGTCTGCTAAATACATAAATGTAAATGTAAAAACAAATGCACAAGCACTCAACCTTAGCCTGATGATAAAACCAGACTCTTGTTCTACACTTTTGTTTTGTACAAAGGGTCTGGACATTCGGTAGTGAGATTCAATTGTTTGCTTGAGGTGTTTAAGTTTAAAAAAATTGGATCAGGCCCTGACTGAGAGCTTGCCTTGACTGATTTTGACTCTGCATTCACAACGCCTCCCTCTGTTAAAATGCCTCCTGAGACGACAAGCTCAATGGGATCAAATCCAGACTAGCACTGTAGGGAGATGAAAATCAAGAGGAAGTTCTAGGAGGGCAAGGCCAGGCTAACTGGAAGGCTGGATCAGAGAGTGTGAGAGGCATGGGTTTTGTAAGCGTCATTGAGGACAGGACAGTTGGGTAACATCCACAGCCAGTGCCAGACCAGCTCCGCGTGTTTTTTGTTAAGTGTTTTGTTTTGTTTATATGCAATGTGACATGCCGGCAGGACGTGTTTGATGTCTTTCCTGTTTTCCCACCCAGGCCATAGGCTTGAGAAGCAGGGGGAATGTGTGTGAAGACATTCAAAGAGCAAGTGGGAAAGTGATTCATGGATAGCTGAAGCATGATGAAAAGATGTCAGCTGATAAACAGATGAATTTAATATCCACACAGACACAGTTTAGCCTGTCCGCTGAGTCATTGATGCCTGGCCCTCACTTGTTTCAGATGTCAGAAATAGGTGTCAAATGAAATATGCTGTCCTTCTGCCCTCACAAATTCGCAGGTTTTTTTTTTAAATGTGTTTATTGATCAAACCTCAAAGTGTAATACAATGTGAGTGACGTCCACAAGTGAGGGGTTTGACATTGCATGGTCTGTTTTAACCGAATCTTCAGTCACTGCTCCAGATCGCCTCTTGTATTCCATTCCATCTACATGGTGTTTTGGAGGAACTCTGCATAGGCTTTGGAACATGGAACCAACATGTGGTTGTCTGTTTAGGTTTCTGCTCTGTGATTCTCTGATGGTGTTTCAAATGTATTGCACTGAAGGCACTGTGTATTATTTTAACTCTTGTAACCCCTACAGAACTGTTAGGCAGGTGTATGCCAAGGTGGCTTATCAACCCATCTCTGTGTGTTTGTTTGTTTGTTTGTGTCTCTGTGTATTTGCTCATTTGTTAATTTTACATTTAAACTGCCCTCACCTCTAAAGCTGTTTGCGATGTAAATGTGTTAATTGATGAGTTCTTATCATTACCATAGGATCCACATAATTGACTTTCAGCAGATAGTCAATACTTGTTGATACTTGTCTAATCTCATTAGATTCTTTCTACATGACTCACAAGGTGGTGTGATGGAGGGCCTGTGCTTAGCCATGTCAAGTCATATACTCAGTAGGCTTTCCTCATCCCTGGAGTAACTTTTTTATTTGATTTGATTTTTATTTGGCTTTGATTTTAACTGGAAAGTTTAACAGGCACCACAATCAATTCATTTTAATCAAGAAAATATATAAATTACTATTTGTAAAATTGTGTTATCCTTGTCAGTCAGCAGAACTCTTCACAAATTATCATATCCTTTGGATTTTAAACAAACTCACATGGATTGGCAAGGTTTTAAGATGTTGGTGTAAATTACAGAAAATTGATGACTGTAAATAGGGCTAACTCTAGTTAAAAAGTCACCCAGACATGCATAGGGTAAGACTGACTAGGGTAAGACTTGACTGTAGATTTTTCATCATAAACATCACCTTTATTCATGCTTTACTGACAGGGTTATGGCAGCGTTTTTAATATGCATTCTTTCAGTCCATACAACCCAGAGGGCCACAACTGATAACCATCAAAACAAGACAACTGTCGTTAGGTCATCTTACTGGGACTATGACGCACTCTCTGTTGGTGAAACTCAATCACTGTGTTGCAAAATAACAAGTCCTTTCACCACAGGAGTGTAACCTCTTGTATGCCTGAATGGATCTCACACTGTGTGAATTGCATGGATGTTGCGTTCAGTTTTCCACTGTGTGATATAACCCGAGAATAACCCAGTGATGTAATTGAGAGGGCCTCATAGATGTTTGATTAGAGTCCAAATGACAGATTAGAGGTTTGATTAGAATCAAAATTCTCAGTTGTGTTTATTTATTTTACGTCACACACAATAAATGACCTCAGGTGAGTCTTGGGCTTTCTGAAAGAAACACCAACATGATTTATCGACAGGACCCAGGCCCTTTCTTTTGATCCTAAGTTCATCACATATTGCACGTTGCCACATGAGTAATGGCAATGGCAGTGAATGAGGATGCTGTGTGTTTGTGTGTGTGTGTGTGTGTGTGTTGTGTGTGTATGTGTGTGTGTGTGTGTATGTGTGTGTTTGTTTTGTGTGTGTGTGTGTGTGGGGGGGGGGGGGGGGGGACTGGTTGTTTGGAAGTGAAAAGCGCAATCTCGCCCAATGAGACAATGACTCTCCTTTGGCTTCTCTGCATTCTTCAGCACCCAAGTCAGTCCTGAGGAGGTTAAGGCAAGACGCAGAGTCTGCAGGTGGACAAAGGCCGACTGTTCAACTGCAGGTGTTATCTTCTCCCCACCTCAAGTGCCCTTCCTCCGCACAAACATCTCCAATGGACAATTTCAATGACTGAAGGGAAAAAAAAAACTCTGTAATCTTTTCAAAGCACTCCCACGAGTAAAGAAAAACAGAGAGGGGTAAACTCTTGACATGCCCAAAGAGCCATACTGCCATGGTTTGTTATGGTCCAGCAGATGTTTGTTTTTGTAGTGTAATTTGTGTTCCATGCAAACAAAGGTAGCCAGTGCTGAGAAAGCAGGTATAACAAAGAAGCTTAATGTTTTGGCCCTTACCCACAGTAAAATTTCACCTGTTGCTGATGTAGTCATCGATGAGGACGTGCAGAAAAATACTTGCGCTTATTCAACTGCACGTCACAAAAGAAATCAGGTTATGAGTCATTGAATTGATTCTGCAAATGACTGCGGTAGATATAGTTTGTTGAAGTTGAGTGTCTTCTCTGGGGCAACCTAGGAAAAAAAAGATATTGCATTTAGTGTGTGTGTAAAAAGTCACATAAGATCTTGAGCAGTTTTATGGTTTTGAACTTCCCTTGCTTTGTCCCAGGGAGGTTCTTTCAGGGCTCCTGCATGTGCGGCATAGGAAAGCCTGGAAAACCGAGTGCAGAGTAAATAGTTGCTTCTCTTCTCCCAGGTATGATGCCATTGTGGGGGGCTTGGACAAGCAGCGGCGAGGTCTGATAAGCTCCCGTCGTATCCTTTTGACCCCGGGGCCGACGCAGACGTGCAGAGAGGCGGCTTTGTGTGCAAAGACAAAGTTGTCTTCTGAGCTCCAAGGGCAATTACACCGGGGGGACAAAGGGATCCAGAGGAGGGATGAGTGAGAGGGAACATTGCGCCAGTTCGGCAGGAGAGAGCAACCTGTAGAAATCCATGGAAGACAAATAGCTTGGTTGACACGGCAAGAATTTTAAAAAGGCTAGTCTGTTTAGCAGGGGCTGGCTGTTATTCTGTTAGGTTGTCAGATTATTCTGTTGGATTATCATTCAAAGGTTTGGAGTCATAAATTCCCTTGTTTTAGGAGAAAAGCTCATATCAAATCTTTCAGAAATACACTGTAGGCATTTTTAAGGAAGCAGTACAATTGGCCATCTTTGAATAGACAAAAAATGGCCAGAGGTAGGAATTTCCACAGAAACTAGTTCATGTTTTGTTCATGTTCAGAGAAATGAAAGCTATTAAATGTGAGAAATTGCCAAGAAACTTCTAGTCACTTCATAGAACTGGCTTTAAACTGAGAGCTTCATCTCCCTACAAAACACAAGTGTATCCTCAACAGAAGAGGGGGCCTGACGATGTATGGCCATAAAGAAAAAGCCTTATCCCAGACTGGTCACAGACCAGTCCATGGAGAACAACTAGAAAAAAAGTGTTATTGGAGGGAAAATGGTGCTCAGATTTGAAAGAAGAACTTTTGACAGATGCAGCTCAAATTCTGGCAGAGTGATGGACTCAGTGGTGTTATCTGTAAAGAGAGTGTGATCTAGTGGTCTAGTCTAGGGGAGTGCTTTAGTGGCAATAACGTGTCACCAGTGATGTCACTTCACTGAGGCCAGTTCCTTCCAAACAGAGAGAGACAAGGGGCTGAGATGCGATGCCAATGGAATATTAATAATATCACCCAGAGAAATTAAATACTGTTTTCTGATTGGCTGACAGGATGTCCGTTATTCCCCGATAACGGGACACCTATGATGTATATCTGGTAAAAAAAAAGTTTAATCACCATTCCATATCAATGCTCTTTTAAATGGTAACTATGACAACCATATAAAACCACAGTTGAACTCGCAAGCAATCAGTTATTGTCAAGCTCACCGTGGTCAATAACCAAAGAAAATAGTACAGCGACTGAACAGGATAGTTTCTTTTAAAACTGAACTGCACATTTCTTATATGTTTTATACTCTTGCTTATTGTCTACATGCATGAATTGCCTCCACCTTCGGCGTTGTGCTGTTCTTCGCCACGCCTCATCCATTATTCCCTTATATCGGAACACCTTGGTGCCCGTTATCCCTAACATATATTACATATAGACCTAGAGTACAAATATGAAACATATTGGGTCATAATAAATATTCAACCAATTATACTTCACAATTGTATTTTCATTTCCTTCCAGCAGGACCTCTATAGTGAACTGCGTATTATGATGCCATTTTCCTGTCTTTAAATGAACTGGTGCCCTGCTGTTGTTTTGGTCTTTCTTTTTCCATGATTGCTGTTGGATATTTGTACTGACTTCCTGCACACTTGACCACCTGGCCTTTAGCCTTAGCAAAAAAAATGTGAGATGGGGGTTCTCTCTGTGGCTTTGTTTTGTCACACATTCTGGGTTATTTACTTTAGGCTGCTGTGGATTTCCCCTTGTGTGTGTGTGGTGTGTGTGTGTGTGTGTGTGTGTGTGTGTGTGTGTGTGTGTGTGTGTGATGAGGATAATTGCTATTCTGGACCCTCTAGATAAGATTGTAATTGATTCTTTTGCTGTGGTCAAGTAAGAACACTATGGCACAGGAAGCAGATACACAGAAAGGAGAAGAAAGAGGTGGACTTCTACATCCCCAACCTTAATGCAACAGGACATTGTGTTGTAAAGGTAGAAATACAATCACAAGACAATAAACTAAAAGTCATATTAATGTTTAAAATATCACAGAAGTCATGTAAATGCTAGAAGACCATAAATGAATTTGAAAAAACAATATAATTACTCTTCTCTCTACCAGGGGGTCCTTTAATGACAGTTGGTCTGTCTTCACTATAGACTCCATGGCCTATTTGTACTGAAAGGGATCCAGAGACACAGAGATTACTGCTAGCTGTGGCATGATTTGCTGATCTGTCAAGGAAACACATAGCGGGCAGACAAGATGTGGGAGGCAATATGTCTACCAGAGCCAGTTTTAACTAGTCTTGAAGTAACTTCTGAGTCATCGCTATTATCCAATTGCTTGGCTGAATCATACACATACAAAGTAGCAGTTTCTTTCTTTTAGTCATAGCTATAATAGGCTACACTGTGTAGGGCAGAAGTGGTGCAGGAGGAGTCACTCTGCAACATGAAGGTTGCAGGTTCCTTCTAATCCTGTAAAATTCAATGCGATCAAGACACTGAATCCCAAACTGCTCCTGATGTGTAGGTTGGCACCTTGCAGGGCAACCACTGGCATTAAGTGTGTGTGTGCGTGTGTGTGTGTGTGTGTATGTGTGGGGGGGAGTGGACTAATGTGAGGCATGAAAGTGCTTTGGATGCTCAAAGGAGTAAAAAAAAATGATATAAAATTAATTTACAATATTACTACATAAAATAGGGTTGGTGTGCAGTAGACAATTGTCATATATAGGCTGTAACATGTACAGCTATTAAACAGTATGTCCAGCATATCTAGTACATGTTCACTAAAAAATATGGTATGCTTTTCAAACTGATCTGCTGCACAGGAAGGATCCCTGATACTAATGAGCATTTCATAACATGAACAAAAACTGATATGTTGCGATAAGTGGCAATGGTAATATCTACACCAGTTCAGTTGATTGCTGCAGAGGCTTTGCTGATAACAGGTGCAAACATTATGAGTAACTCACTATTAGTCATAATCAGCTGAATGAGTCTGAAATAATGCGAAAGCCACCTAACTAAACATGGCTGTTGTTACACTTATTAAACTTATATGTTTATTTGGATGGACTAGACTAACTGTTGTCCCCTTTTTGCAAGAACTCTGTGTGGAAACTCAAAGTTGTGCTTGAATTGTGCCCATTTTTCTATTGACTTCCATGGTGATTGTCATACATTTATCACCAAATCTGACTATTAATCTCTTTGAGAAAAAATATACTACCATCAAATATATTTGATTGTATGTTGTAATGGTTTTGTAGATTTATAGAAGTTCTGAAAACTGCCATCGCAGCAACAGCATTTAACTAAAAATGATAATGCGATCACATACAGCGCTTTTCAACAGAGCTAATTACATAAATACATTTAATTGTGCATAAGATTTCAGTAAATTACCAATTAAGGTTATCTCGCACAACTGATAAAACTGATAGCTGGTTTAGCGTCTCCATATTTTAATGATTATATTAACTTTTTAGTGTGTAACCAATGGTCCTTTAATTGTTTCATCAGTTATGACAAGCAGTGTGTTGAAAACTTACTGGAAAGAGGGCTACACGAGAAGTGCGTGTGGACTTCATCAAAACGAATTACGTTGAATCTTGTAAATAAAACCAGATTGTCTCCAGGAAGACGTTTGTGCGCCTGCCAATCTGCAATAATTGTGTTTATAAAACAGAAAGACCTCCCGTTTTTTCCTTGAACACTGCAAAACGTGCACGTGTGACCAGTGATTTTCCCATAACGGATCACTGGGCTCCTAGGATGTTTTCGTTTGAAGCATAAGCCTATGCATTTTGCTGAAGTAAAATAGGCTACCACATGTTTGGGCTTTATTTTTATATTTTATATTTGGTTAGACACTTCATCACCGTCAGTAATTTGCGGAAGATAGACCTGTTCCCTTTTCACTCGCAAAGTTATTTCGTTAGTCTACTGAATTCTTGGGGAGTGGAGTGCAGGCATGGATGTCACTGTTGTGTGAATGTGCTGTGCGTTGTGTGGTGGGCTAATTACATTCTTATCGATGGTTAGTACTGCCTAATACGCATCATTACGGTCCGCACTTATGCCAGTCATATTCCTCCATACCATCCATTTCCCTTACACTTTTGAACTGTAAAAGCACTCGGAGAGCGTAGACCTCCGCCGGTACAATATTGAGTCATTGTCCCAACTGATACAAATTCCAGATGGTGTTCCGGATCACCACCAAAATGTATTCACCTGTTCCTTGGCCTAATGCCCACGTTGGCTGAGGTAATAAAAGACTGGCTTTAATCTCACTCCATGGGATAAGAGACTATGTTTCCTTATCACTGAAGCATAGCCTAGTGGACATTCATTGTGACACGAAATGACAATTCATGACACAATTTCTTAAACAAGGATTAAACCAAAGTGCAAGGCTTTTCCAAGTGTCAGGCTTAAACCAAAACTCACTAGAAATCAGCTTACATTTACACAACAATCAATGGGTAAATTGGTCTCTTGACACTTTAAAATAATTAGCAAATATTCAATCGTTGTTTAACTTTCCGATTATGGAGTCGTTTCGATTGCCCGAGACTTCTTATGGACTAATTAACATTGTAAACAGCCTGATATTTACTTTCCTGCAAAATTAATATGACGCCATGCAAATCATTCAAGTTTTAGCTCGAAATGCTTCGGTTACAGTGTGAGAGTGGGGGTCGATTGAGGGTGAAACTCTCGAGACATTTGTTGAACAACCAGTTTAATGGTATGTAGCCTATTCATTTACAGTTATGGCACCGCGATGCCTGTAGGGGCTACTGTTGTTCTTATCGATCCCGTTGATAACTATTCAAAACATACCTACTCTCCGTATCTCAGCAGGGAATTTGGAGCCCCCTGTCGTAATATATTGGATATGCCTACCTATACGCCTATACACAGCACAAAATGCTGGACCTATATTGATAACGCACACACTCTGAGGTAGATGAGGTTATGTACATTCTTAGGGCCAACCTACGAGCATATATTTAGTAAGCAATATTGGTCTGTAAATACCAGGTAAAATAGACTACAATTAGATTCTAAAGCCCTATGTGTTTTAGGTTAGGCTATTTATTTACTCATCAAAGTTACCTTTTACTTATGTAAGGTCTGAATACATAGGCTACTTAGGTCTGAAGACCACGTATATTTATTAGATTCTTGATTTTCTGAATTGTCACACTTTACAAAATTGAAAACATAACACGTTTTTGTAGGCTTATTTTAAATCACACCTTAAGGTTTTCATCGTGTCTATAACACATAGCCTATTGCAACGTGAACCAGGGTTAGGCCTATGGAGTGTTTTTTTATGTGTCCGACTCAAGAAATGTAGATAATTTAATGCACCTCAGTCTCAAGTTATTTTAATTCCCTGTTAGCCTAATGTCATGTAGCCTACCAAACCAACAGTTTATAGCCAAACAATCTTAAACTTCGAAAGCGGTTTGCCTTAAGCCTTGCCTACCATTATTGCATTACAATTCCACACCTGGTTATTTCGGACTCCCCAGGTAGCCGATAGTAACCACACCTACTTCGACTCATCAGCCCGCCCCCAACTCCCCAAACTGTTTATAATAGAGAGACTAGCCTCCAGCCTGCCAGAGACATGTCTCCTGTCAAGCGTAAGCTTGTCTGCTGAATACTTTCGATTACACTTGTAAAGAGTGGGCTATTTTTCTCTTCAAAACGAATACTTTCACGATCTATGGAGATGGCCCTCGCTGATGTGATGCTGCCATCGATATCTGCGTTTTCAAATCAGGCAAATGAGGAGAAGCAGGCCGCTCAGGTAAGTTTGTTTTTGTTTGTCCATTCATGTTCACAGCTGGGAAATAGTCCGCATATTTTCAGATTGTGAGGTACAAATTGTCAGATTTAGCATGTAGGCTTTTGTTCTTTTTTCCCTAAACTTTGCGGTCTGTGATGCGCTGTGGGTTTGGCTGTTGCGCCGTTGTTAACCGAATGTCTTGTATTTTGCAGCAATGGACAGTAGATCCCACTGAGAAGAGCATAGGTGAAGACATGAAACCGCTCATCGAGGTGGAGTTCAGCATCATTGGAGCTCCCGCGCTTAACAAAGAGGAGGATGACCTATCCAAGTTTTTGGATTTAGAGTTTATCTTGTCCAACACAATTGGGAATAACTCCACCAGTCAGTCTTCGTATCCTCTGCCAGAGTCACCGGAGAGCTGCAGTACTGTGTATGACAGCGACAGTTCCCATCAAACGCCCAAAACGTACTGCAGCAGCGCTTACGGCTCAAGTCCCGGACAGAGTCTCGTGGCGGAGTTGCTGACCCCTGACATGGGTTATCAGGGCGACGTGCCGCAAGACTATAGACTCACTGAGCAGAGAGAGTATACAGAGCTTGGAGTCCCGACCACGAAGGAACATGCGCACCTAGCTGCAAGCGCTGTAAATCACATGGGATACAAAGTTAAAACAGAGAGTCATGAACAGTCATGCATGATGCCATCGGACTTCATGGGACATGGTTATGAGCAAAAGCCCCCGCGTCTTATGCACAGCGGACTCATGCAACAGCAGGCATGCGCTCAGGGGTTCGCACCTCAGATGCTTCACCAGAGTTTGTCCAGGGAAGGAATGCCGCGTAAAGACTGTCACCTGGCACAGATGAGCGCGCACCACCACTCCCATTTGGCACGCTCCCAACAGTACATGCCAGGTGCGCCGTACCCGCCACAGTACGCTCCGCACCCTGCACAGCACCCTGGAGCGCAGCAGTACCACGGACCGTACAGTATGTTCAGGGAGCCTATTCGTGCCCATCATCCGGGCATGCCTGGCGCAGCGTTGACCCCTCCATCATCGCCACTGCTGGAATTTTTCGCCACTGAAGACAGTAAGCCAAAGCGAGGCCGTCGATCTTGGGCAAGGAAGCGAACCGCGACGCATAGCTGTGAATTTCCTGGCTGTGGGAAAACATACACCAAGAGTTCTCACCTGAAAGCTCATTTAAGAACACATACAGGTAAGTTTATGTTGTCCCTTCAGAAATGTCGTTTGTAATGTGCTCGAGAGCATTTTAAACCTTAAGATGCAGCGAGGCTAAATGTCTTATTTGTTCTCTTCCACAGGTGAAAAACCTTACCACTGCAGCTGGGAAGGCTGTGGATGGAAATTCGCCCGGTCCGACGAGCTAACCCGCCATTACAGGAAACATACTGGACACAGGCCTTTTCAGTGTCACCTCTGCGAAAGGGCCTTTTCGAGGTCCGATCACTTGGCTCTGCATATGAAAAGGCATATGTAAAATGCTGAATACATTTGTAATTATTTTTCACATTGCTGCAACAGCAGGTCTTTTCACTTGTAAATATTTGACTTTAGATTGATTAGATTAAATTATAGTTGTATTTAAGAAAGTTGAGATGCTGATTGTGCATCCCTTGTAAATTATTTTTGTTGACCTGGAGAAATGGATAGGAGAGACATCCGGGCAGGACCCACTCTATATTTTTTTGTATAGAAAGCATTGGCTAATTTCTGTTTTATGCATTTTTATTGTTATTGTACATTTCTAATACCTGCATCTGTCAGTGGGTGTGTGTTTGTATTAGAGCAGTTAGGACTGACAGCAAATGTCATTTCTCTTTTTTTTTCAAAAGGATGTTCTGTTTGCCTATGCTGTAAATGTCAATCACTTGGAGATGGAAAAAGGTACTATCAAAATTGCCTTTCAGTGAAGTGCTTATTATTTGTCGTCAAATGAGTGACATGAAGTTATGCCATATATGAGCTTACATGACTGTCTGTATACTTGAACATTTCTTTAAATCCATTTGGAAATGACAGAAGTCCAAACTAATAATAAAAAAAAAATCACAAACATGACTGTGTGTGCTTTGTCATACATAAATGATGTAAATTATTCTAACATTATTTTAAGCTGGTTTGGCTATTTTTACACATAATTTTGCTACTGGATCCAAGGTTAGACTGCAGCATATGTCAGATCTGTTTTAGGAGGAGGTTAAGACGTGGAATTATTGTAGAATGCAGTAGGACTCCTCAATTTCTTTCTGCTTAGTTCAAACACCTCATTGCTTCCTGGTCACAATATTACATGTTTTTCAGAAATGCTAAAACACTAAACTTCATTCTCTAAACCAAATGCTCAGTGGCTTAAACATATTTACTGAATCGATCACTCTTTTCTCAAAACCATGAACCATTTTGACCTGGTTTTGCAAAACTTTGAACACATTTTTCCAACTGTAGCACATTTACCATGGTTCTGCACATTGATGCATAATGGTAATCATAGGCAGCAGAAAATGAACACAAAGTACATAGCACAGTTATCATGATTTAAGCCCTTCGAGTCAAAATTCATCACACTTGTTGTAAATGATGATAGTACACCTTTATAAGCATGTGCATTGGCAGCAGTGAGGTGATGTTGATCCCAACCACAGAAAAGCTGAGAACACAAAACCCATTTTTCAAACTACATTCGCAAAAACCTTGAATCTTGTTACAAAATTGAACGATCACCTTAAAACACTTTAAACTACTAAAAACCAAATAATGGTCTCAGATCATTCACGCAGCAGGCAAAATGAAACAGAGCAACAATTAAACAATACATCAAACAATACAAGACACAGTGTTCAGGGATTTAGTTTCTGGAGGAATTAGGCTGTGGGCTGCAAAAATTATTTACAGTACTATATTGCAATGAATAAATATTCAGGCTATGGGCCAAATAGGGTCAGAGTGTACCTTTTAAGGCAAAAATGCATTGTCTGTCCCCATAGGGCCTATGTAACATATGAAGATTTTTGATTCAAGAATAACCCAAGACCACATATACAGGTTAAACAGCATAAACTACACATGTTCTGAAAACCTGTAGATCAGATCTCTAGATGTGATTTACAGTAACATCCATTGAGACTTCCATCTTATTGACTATTCAAAGTTTTCTAATGCATTTCAATAGCATTACTGTAAATGACTTTGCAATGGTTAAAAAAACAATGGTTTTTAATGGGCATGGGCCAAAAATTCCACTGTTACAGTAACATTCAAATTCACATTCAGCATGGCCAGAGCATGCAAAAAAAGTTGGGTGTGCCCTCTCACCCTATTAGCCAGCAGCCTAAATGTTTATTTATTACAGTACTGTAAATGCATTTTGCATGACCAAAAAAAGAGTCAGGATTCAGCATCTAATATACAATAAAAATAAATAAGGAAAATATACAATCAAAAAATGTAATATTACAATAGATAAAGAATAGAGGGGGAAAAAATAACTTCCTCCTTCCACACCTCATGAAATTCCAACCAGCCTGTTTCAAATCTAAACTGGTTGGTATTAGCTGTCACGTCATTAGACACCAGTGTTATTTTGAGTCGTAGTGTTTAAATAGTGACATCTTAGCTTTAATTGTGTTCACTTTCTGTCTTGTAATATATAATTAAGAAGTGCATCACAATGCAAAATGTGTTTAGTTTTGAGTTTTGTAAAAATGGTTAATAAGTTTTGCTAAATGCACCTACCTAGGTGAAAGCAGTCTATGGTTTTGCCAAAAAAGAGATTACTGTAATGCAGTGTGTTCAGGCATTTGAGAATTTGATTTAGAGAATAGAGTTTACTGTTTTAGCAATTATGAAAAAACTGTAAATATTTCTATACTTCAAATTTGACATATTCTGCATTATAAATGATGAACATTCCCTTTCTGGAGCTATATATGCTGAGTGCAGTGTTTTTCATTTTTCAGTGTAGTACCTATCTAGTGTTACAGTTTGTAGTAGCCTGTGTGTAAAAAGTGAGTGTTTACTTTTGAGCACAGTTTCAGCTGTTTTGGGGTGATTATTCAGTTTTGCCAGAAGACTGTAGGGTTTCATGAATCTAGTTAGAAAATATGTTGTTTACAGTTTTGAGAAAATCATCGGAGCTTTCAGGAAATGTGTTTTAGCAATTATGAAAGACTGTAAGACAGAGAACAATGTTTATCAGTCATGACCACATTTAATGACCAGCAAGATCCAGAGGTGTTAGAGTGTGTTTGGCCCACAGGCATTAGCATTTTCATTCACATATAAAAAGATCCTTAACTGATCAACTGTATATTCACACAGCCTCTGAGCTCTATGTTCCAAAATGAAAGCAAATGCCAAATGCCAAAATGCCAAATGTTACTATTATTACTATTATTATTATGATTATTAGTATTACCATTCTTCTTCTTCTTCTTCTTCTTCTTCTTATTATTATTATTATTATCAGTAGTAGTAGTAGTAGCAGTAGTAGTAGTAGTAGTAGTAGTAGCAGTAGTAGTAGTAGTAGTAGTAGCAGTAGTAGTAGTAGTAGTAGTAGTAGCAGTAGTAGTAGTAGTAGTAGTAGTAGCAGTAGTAGTAGTAGTAGTAGTAGCAGTAGTAGTAGTAGTAGTAGTAGCAGTAGTAGTAGTAGTAGCAGTAGTAGTAGTAGCAGTAGTAGTAGAGTAGTAGTAGTAGTAGTAGTAGCAGTAGTAGTAGTAGCAGTAGTAGTAGCAGTAGTAGTAGTAGGAGTAGTAGTAGGAGTAGTAGTAGTAGTAGTAGTAGCAGTAGTAGTAGCAGTAGTAGTAGCAGTAGTAGTAGTAGGAGTAGTAGCAGTAGTAGTAGCAGTAGTAGTAGTAGTAGTAGTAGTAGTAGTAGTAGTAGTAGTAGTAGTAGTAGTAGTAGCATTGAAATAGAGTAGTGATAGTGGTAATATATCCAAACGATCAGGAGGCAGAGCAACATTTCATAGTCATAAATACTATAGGAGGCAGCTCCTCACAACTTACATGAGTAGACAAATGTACCCCCCCCCCCCACACACACACACACACAACCATCAAGGAGACACCATACACACAAGATTCAAAGTGTGATTCAAAGTCACAACAGGAATATAGCAGTTTGCTGCCATCTAGTGGCAATTTAGTGAATATTATAACTTTGTAACATACATGAAAATTGGAGATTGATCTTTTGATCTTAGTTTTATTTTGTTTACATTATTGGACTGTAATATTGCACAGTCTCCTTATGCTGGGGAAAAAATAAATCAGAGAGGCCCAGAAAGTTTTCATTACTAGAGGTAAGTGGAAGTTTACAGTGCATAGTACCGTACATTGTCTAACATATTCCTGGAAAAAAAATAAATTTACGTACATTTATGTTCATAGTTCACCATTTCAATTGAGAACTAGTTAATATTCAGTGCATTTAACTTTTTAAAAAGTGAAAATAAACTGTAAGATATTTCTTGATTTCTTGAAGGAGAAATCTGGTGTGAATCAATCCATGTTGTTTAAGGTTCAAGGAGTGCTGTCAGCAGGAACACCAAATAGTGAATCGACTGCTAACACTAACTGAATGGGGCACAGAAACTCACTTTCAGTTTTATTTATCTATGCCCCATTTAGTTAATGTTAGTTATTGGTTCGCCATTCGGTTCTTCTTTGTCCTACAGACAGCACTCAGTGACCTTGAACAACAGGGAACCGGATTTCTCCATGTGCCTATATAGAATCTCACAAAAATCTGAACTAGTTTAAGTTCAAATTCTTTAGCTATAAATGCTATAAAAGCTATAAAAACATCAGTCCACAGTTTATAGAAAAATAAACTTATTCAGTGTGTTCATGCACAGCATCGTCTGTTTTAGGGTCATCGTGCTTCCACAAGGTTTTCATATCATGACCAGAAGAGGGCAGTGTAAGAGCATGTCACAAAGGACACTCTGTCTTGACACTCTGGATGTTCAAGTTACATATTATTCCCATTGATTGCATTTGCTATGAAAGAGTCAGTCAACATGGCTGCAAATTTCAATAGATCTTATCTAAATCAGACAAGATTGCACATGTTGGGATTTTCTTGATTTATTTCAAGATCTCAGTGGCTCAAGTACGCCTTCAGTAAATGGGTTTAGTGGCCCATTATAGAATAGAGTGGTTTTGGTGTCAGCCATTTGCACTGTCCTCTACCAATGTGATCATTCAAACTCTTTTTTGTTTGCAATAGACCTATATTATTATGTAAGGGAACCACAGCGCAGGGATCAGGGTTGTTCTCAGAGGTGATAAATAATGACACTGTGCATATACATTGTGTGATTTGCCATTTATCTGTGTTTGGTTCTGCCATGAACTTACATTCATGCATTTGCAGTCATTAAGTCAGGCAAGTTGAGCTTGCCGGACTCAGAGCTCCATAACCCCTTTCCTTTTTGGAAGCGTTTTGGGGCCCCACTCTAAAACTCCCTTGGCCCCCCCCCACCCCCGTTCTTTTGCCATGTCCCCTCCCAGTCCCTAGAATATGGTTGGCTACTGGCTCCCAGGGTGACCTAAACGATTGATCTTGACACACACCTACAGAGTTGTCTAACCTGGTGCCTGTTTTTGTTTCACCACACTGAAGTTGTTCCCCCTTGAATACCCACGAATAAGTCAAAGAATACAGGACTGTGTAACTGAATAACAGTTCTGTAATTTGCATCTTCATCTGTTATTACCTCTTTACAAATCATGATGCCAAGATCTGCCTCTGCCTCTTCAGTATTTTACAGACATCAGAGTGACCACTGTTGCATAAAGTACACATGGTTGACCCACAGGGGTCGGCTTGTCTCTGCTGTGTCAACAATATGTCAAGAGTGGAAACTTCATTTGAGCTTTAACTGAAACTAGTCACTTTAGCACAAATCCCTGACTCATAGGTGGAACAGTAAGGAAGAGCGAGTAGGAGACAGCTACATGATCCTGATGCTCTCAGTGCTTTCGTATTCTAAGCAGCCATTTTGTTTGAAGGCCTAATAACATCCAAATTAGAAGCACATCCTTCATATCCCTCATGGTTGTTGTGCTTGAAGAGTTTTGTTTTCCATTTATGTTCACTTCATATAATTTCAGTTCAAAAAATATCAGCAACATTAAACATAATCAGGCCTATTTTACCCCAGAAAGCAGCAAACACAACAAATTGAGGCTTTGTTTCGGGTCCTGGGCCATGCCCTCCTTTGCATTACGTAAGTCCTCTTGAGGCTGTAACTACTAAAGTCAAAGGCCATGAAAGATTACTCTCATCCATGGAGCAGTGGGGTGTTTGGAGCTGAGGCGTGTAGTCATGGAATCACTGCTATGTGCGTAATTACATTTACTCAACACAGGCCTCCTGGACTCTGTCACGCCACACACACACACACACAGACACACACACACACACACACACACACACAAATACACACACACTATACAGGGTCAGTGTTACAAGATTCTCTTGACATGTCATACAGTGTCCACACTTAATATATTTCACAGCACAGATTGCAGATAGGATCTCAGTGGAATTTATACATGTCCTTGTTTTACTTTTTCAACCTATAGCAATTTGTGCATGCAAAGTGACCCAGCTAGTTTTTCATGTTTGAACAAGGCACAGACCAAGTGACCTAGATTATACACAGATTGCGGGGCGGGGAGGTCATCAGTGATGCCATTATCTGTGGCTAGTGCAAGAAGCCAGGGCAGTTAGTCAGGGCTGGGAAAATGGTCAAAAAGTGGTTGGACAGTGGTGGCTATTGGAGCCCCTCCATCTCCTCCACAACATCGGTCATCTCCTCCCTCACTACACCCTTGGTAAAAAATAAAGGTGTGATGGAATGTAATAGTACTAAGGGTGGCCACTAAGGTTGAGTAGGGGTGTTGGGTGACATACTCATGAGTCTGGTCCTTTTGGGTTGCGATCAAGCAGTAGGTTTAATACTCCAGATTCTCTGCTCTGAAAGCCAAGGGGGATGACTGCTTTCTCCTTTCATTTACAGTATGTAACAGCAAATTAAGAAAAGAAAAAAATTAAGTGTGTGTGTGTGTGTGTGTGTTTATGTGTGTGTGTGTGTGTGTGTCCAACACAGTATTTCTCCAGAGTCTGGAGTAAAATCTAAAAACTTTAACAGTAATTTCATAAATTTGCAATGGGGGACTGTCAGGTCTGCATCAGATCTGGTCACGGCCACGCCCCCTCACTCAACTCCACAGACTCTCAATCTCTCTCCCAGTTCACAGTCACTTCCCCGTGCACAATCACCTTCCCCTGAGTATTAATTGGTGTCACCTGGTCTCCACTCTACTTAAGCCTCCCCCCTACTTCACCTGGTGTCTGGCCTCGTCAATGTTACCGTGGATTACCCCCGAGTCAGTCGTGTTTCCTCTGTCTCCTGCGGTAGTTGGTATTGTTATACTCAGTGTCTCAGTGTTTTCCAGTCAGTGCTGTTGTGTTTGCCTTCTAGATCTCCTGTGTGTTAGTTAACAGTTACCTCTGAGCGTTGTAGTTTTCTGTTCTCCTCCGTTATAGTAGCGGATGTGACTTTTGTTAATCCCCGTTTGGTTTTGTTCAATAAATACTCCTTTGTTTAATACTGCCTCTGCCCCGTCTGTGCCTGACAGGGACACAGTTCCTTGAGTCAACACCTTGTTTGCCTTTTGTCAAAGTCACCTGAAACTGAGCTTTACACAGTTTCCCAATTTTCCAGTTACAAACGAAAAGGTACTGGTATAACCTGAGTACGGTCCGAACATGAAAAACTATTCGGTAGATAAAATCAAATGTTTTGTGTTGTGTCTTTTCGGTGTTGGACCATTTTCAAACATAGGTTTGGGATGTGTGAGGTGCAGAAGTATGCAGTCTCACATTGCATGTAGGTTTCCTCAAGGAAGGCAATTCAGATATTGTCAGCTATAACATTAGATATAGAAAGACAAAGAGTTTAATGTTTTTATTTGCTGAACAAACTAATTTGACAACTTATTTCAAACAAAAAACAAAATAAGAAGAAATATTTGAACAACCCCATCTATATCACCTATTCCCCTTACAGTAATATATTACGTACTGTATATGCTCAGGCTGTTCAGGTCCTCATGCAAACAGAGTAACAAACACCAGTATTTGCAGTAAGTCTGAGGAAAACCCTTGGGCTAGCTTCATCATTAAAGCTGCTATGTGGTGTTTTGCTTTTGCTTTTGGTTTTGATTTGTGTTGAATTCAAGTGATAAAATTTGATACTATGTAAGAAAGACAACCCTGTACTAGTGGTTTGCATGTTAACTTAAAATATCCAGACATGCTATGCATTTTTGATAGTATGTCAGTATCGTTTCTTCGCTTTCTGTAGGTGTTTCTAGACATTTTTTGATGTTTTATCCTAAAAAAAAAGAAAAGAAACACATAGCACCTTTAATGGAATTAAACCAATACAGTATGCATACAGCCCAGGCCAACAGGCACTTTACACCTCAGTCATCAAACTGTAGAACACACTGGGGCAGAAGCATGTTAAAACAGCTGAGGACGGGACACTGCAAAAGTGGGAATTTCTGATGCTTTAAAAAACTCTGACAGGACACCAGCGCACAAACAGTGCAGTGATATACCTGACACCACAGCCTCATCCCCTTTAGGAGTCATTGTGGGATGAAGTTTTTGCACAGCTGACTCACCTGTTTTCTACTGACCACAGTCCATTTTTCCTGACTAAACGAACACAAGGTGCTCACAACAAAATGAACTGGACAAGACCTGTGGTCAGCAGGAGAAATGGCCCTTGGTGCTGATTAGGGTTAAGCGTCTGCACTGGCGTCTTACCATTAAGGGAAGCAGTGACTTCCTCCTGCAGTGCTCATTTCTCTTTCTCCCAACAGAGCAACTGCATCTGCAAAGCAGACTGTCCATTCTCTGAATAGACACAGTGGTGTGTGTGCATGCACAAAAGTTGCACTTTTGTGTGTATTTTCAAATGTGGACTGTTGTGTGAATGCTTTGTTTTATCTGCTCATTGGGCTAAAGTTCTTGCAGGATTCAAAATGATATGAAATAATATATATTTTGTCACGTACCTGTACTGTGTTTCAATTGTATTTTCGAGCAGGAGGGAAATGAGTTGTTTGGCAACTGGTGGACTGCGGCTTACAGCCTGGCACATCCTGATTCTATGGAAGTGTCCTTCAGCAAGACACTGAACACCAAACTGCTCCCGATGTGCTGCCTGGCACCTTGCATGGTAGCCTCTGGCTGTGGTGTGTGTGTGAAGAGGTGAATGGGACATATGACATTGTAAAGCTCTCTGAGGAGTCAAAATCCCATCCCATCCCACATTTTGCCGCTGGATGTTTCTGAATGGTGCCAATGCCCTTGCATATTCATAAGCTATTCTGGGATCTGTCCATGGTACTGGAGGCACAGTACATTGCAGCTCCTCCTTTGACCTGCCCAATTCTGTTTGTCCACACATGATCCTAAAGGTATGCCTGTGTGTACAAGGCTGCAGGAATCAGTATTTTATACTTGTTTTTATACAGACAATTTGATCATCTGCTTCATCTGCTTCAACCATTTCCATCTAACTACTTCATGTGAAGTCTGACCATTCAACAGGAAAATCCAGAGTCGACGAATAGAAATGGGTTAACTTATAAAGTCAAATTAGCTTAAAATGACATATTGTCTGGAATAGAGTAATTCAAGTAATTCCCAGTTTGATACATATTTTTGTTTCTGCATGAACATGGGATTTGTAACAATTTTACCAAAACTGCTTGTGTTACAGCTTTCCAAGGTTATTGGCCCTTGCTCAGGACCTGCTCAAGACCTTCCTTTGATGAAAAGTGATGAATTGCTTTGTAATTTTTGCACTTGCAGTCACCATAACCATTATACAGCTGGACAGGCTGATCTACATCACTGGCCTTGGCATTAGGGAGCTGAATGTCAACACTCAGCTGCGTCATGCATTGGTATAGATTTCACATAAGCTCAGCTACGGAGGGCAGGCTTGAAGCTACTGAAAGTGCATGATGACTGATTCACATAAGCTATGTTACCTCATTCTTTAGAAAATTAGTTGCTGCATGACTGCATGGTACTGATACTCTGACACGACAATAAATCAGTACAACATGTGAAGTTCACATTTTTATTTAAAAATATTACTGGAAATACATTGTACACCTGTTGAGTTGATTAAAAAGATTATCTTAAAAGGTAAAGATTCCTTCTTTTTCATTAAAATCAAATGTAATATCTGAACAATAGAAATCAATCAAAATATATATCTCAAAATACAATATATATATATATATATGAAAATATAAATCTATATGGATTATTGTATGTCAGTATCCGGATAATAGCATCTTTCAATCAGTTTGACCATCACATTAAGCATCTAATGATCAAAAAAGTTATAGTTATGAAGTTTGGAGGTTGTATCATTACCCATCTGTAGCTCAAAGTCTGGCTTAAAATAAATTTTACTTAGTGTGAAAATGTGCATACTGTTTTATAATTTTTTTCCCCTTAAAAAAATAGTGAAAGATAGCCAGTTCTGCACATGCTCACTATGAAGCCACATGCCAGCAGCACATGTTCTTTGAGATCATGGAGCAGGTGTAGCCTAAACCAATGCTGACTGGAGTCATCACCTAAGAGGTTAGTAAGTGTACACAAAATAAGTAATGTTTGTCGTGTGAATGATTAATGGGTTTTATTTAGACAGATCTTATCCACTAGTTCGTTTTAAAAGCCAGTTGATCTGTAATTACCTGTCTTTACGCTGGCTTTGGGCACTTGTTGTGTGGTCATTTTCTTCTGTTAAACTTATAGCCCTACATAGGTTACTGTACGTTTTAGTGATGAACAAAAGAACAGACAGACAAACAAAAGTCAGGACTTGCCAATTCCCTACGTCTGGCTTTAATTCTTTCTCGTGGCTAATACTGGGAATGTGATGTAGTGCTTTCGCCGTCAGGTATTTCCATCTCCAACAGGGTCATTCAAGCATAACGCAACTTACCTTCCTCATCTAAGATATATTCAAGAAAATACCGCCCACGAAACCGCATCACGATGAGTTGCATAGAAAGGATGATGATGTGTGTAGTCCTCAGCTGTCGCTTGTAAAAAGGTAATGGTTTAACAACGCCGTAGTCTAACGTAATTCTTCATTTCATTTCATAGGGTATTATTCTGTAACACGTTGTTACGCATTCCACCTACCGTACGATCATGCAGGCTATAACCCATTGCTCACACACCACACCTGTCTCAAGCATTATGATAAAGCCGTCCAACCTAGTCAAACAGTCGGACCCATGCTTGACCTTACCCAACATAGGTTACAAGACATTCTAAGGGTTTAGATAACTGCGCATATATCTATCCAGCCTTTCGACCTCAGGAAGCCGACGGCGGCAAAGCAGACATAAAAGAGCATCGCTATGTAGGCTAGGAGCACATGTCTTCCAGTGGCTACCAGCACTTGGTTGTAAGTTACAGTGATTCCTCGCTGGCATTATTGAGCTGACAAATGTTTTCAAGCAGACTAATCACATATTATACAAAATGAATAGTCTACGATTATGGCTGATAGCGTTCACTCTAGCCGTGGTGTATAGGCTACACTTACATTTTATTATTGCTTCCTATAAACCTTTGTCTGACTGTGCTATGTTTCGTCACTAAGGGCTTGTTTATATAAAAACTGCTATACAATATTGCCCGTACAGGTGCATTTTTTCTAGATTGATATTTAGATATTCATCATTTAGGGAGGGACGATTGTGAAAAGGGAGGAGCTACGCCATACTCTTTGCAATGTTTGGGGGAGGGACGAATGTATATAATGGGTGGTCTTAGGCAAAAGGTGATGCAACTTTTTGCGTACAATATTTCAAAGTACCAGCACTCTGATACTACAGCAGCCCAGAAGTTATGGTAAGTATTTGTGTTTTCCCCTCATTATCGAAAATAAACATTCTTTATACAGACATTATTTTAGTTATAGCCTGTGTGATACCTGCTTAAACTAAATAACCCTCTACAATGGTCACTGTGTAGGCAACATTGCATTCGATCTGATGCGGTTTACAAGATTAACGTAAACCGGACTGACAAACACGCTACCGCCTAGCTTGTTAGTTAAGTAGGATATTAACGTAAAGTAGACATATTTTTCAGGGTTTTTTTATCTTTTCTCGGCTTGATCATATTCGTTTATGATGAGGCGAAGAGAGTCTGTAAGTCTGCCCATTACCATTCTTTATAAATTAGACAAAGCGTGTACTGCCATTGTCATCACTTCCCTCTTCGGGTTCGACAGTGTTGTGGTGATGTCCAAAGACCTACACGTGGCACGCTGCCCTGCCACTACTTGAAGGCAGGCCCGATTTGTAATTGCCTCGGTAACGCTCATGGTAATCCGAAATATCATCGTCAATGTAATAAACAGCTACTGAGCAGAGACCGTGAATACATAGACTGCTTGTGGGCATGGAACGATGAATATTAGGGTTCAAGCTTTTGTTAACAGCGGTCCCGCTGTGTTGAATGAACAAGTTGACAGAGGAATCCAGACACGTAGTATCGTGTTACACCATATCTATTTCATCCCTGATTGCCTACCCAAATAATTTCCGATGACAAGTTAGTGCGTTTCCACCACCAGCACATAAAATTACACACCCAAACACAATTTCAGAATGTAACATCGTCGTAGCGTGTTGTTGGGTGGTATTACCCCCAGAGGTCGATGTTGCCACTGTTGTGCGTGTCTAGGCTCACTAGCTCGCTGAAGAGCTTATCCTGTCTCCTATGCCAAGGTGTCCTTTAATTTCACGTCCTCCAGTTTACCCAGGCTTGAGATAGAGCATGAATTCTAATTTTAGATTTTTTCGGTGCTTGATAGGAGTGGACCCTTTTAAATTAATTTGTTTTTATTTATCCACACAAGATGTACAATTTCTTGTTGAAGTGGTCTGTGGTATGTGGTATGTGTACCTAATTATATGAATTGTGGTGTGGTTTGTAGTGTGTTTGGTTGTAGTGTGGTTTGTGATGTGGTTTCAGCCACCAATGTCATTATTGGTGTTAAACAAAATCATGTTGTGATGCACAAGACTTCATCAGCATGTTTACTTGTTTTCATACTTTTCAAGGTTAGGTGTTGCTTGAATGAAGGACCCTGAAAATATCACTAGAATATTGATAGAATTTAAATTGTTTTGGGTTGGTAGTTTGTAAGTTATTGACCCTACTCCCTGAAGCCCTCGTTGCGTATATGATGATATGAAGGAAATCCATAGAATTTCTAAACGTGTACAATTAGTTGCTAGGAAGATGAAGCAAGATTCTGAAGGTTAGTAAGTCATTCAAACACCATCTGTGATTCAGAATGTCACTGTTTTGACAACTCATTTTCTATTAGGACATCCTGTGGTTATATATCAAAGTCTTCACATGCTGTGAACTGACTTGAACATGCTGTGGCTCATTCCACTCAGGACTATGGCTGCTTACCAAAACAATAATAGCAATGCTATTACTGCTTCTACTACTAATATTTTTTTTAATTTCTTTTATATATTGTTTATTTTTTTTTAATCAGATTGAAAAGCTCAGTTACAATAAATCCTTGTTCAGTGCTCACTGATACGTAAAATTACACAGCTGGATTGCTGTAATATATCAAGGTAAATTAGAGATGTGCCTGAAATCATCTAGAGGTTCAGTTAGTCTTCGTGTTCAAATAGTAGCTGGAGTTCCATGGTATAGTGCTACAAACATGAAAGGTGAGCGTAGAATGACACAGACTTACATTTTTCTGTCAGATCTCTGCAATCTTCATAACATCCCAGAATAGTGTGCAAATTGGAGGGTAGAGGAGAGTTGGTGAATGTTTTTACAGGTAAAATAAGTGAAATTGTCTCAAACTTTGCTTAGGCCTGTCAATCATGTGGCGTAGTGATCCTTACCTTACAAGATGACATGCTGAGAGTCATTCTAGTGTGGGGAAGAGCCAGCAGACCCAGCTCTGCCATTAGTGGTCAGGCTGATGTGCTGTTCATCTCATCAACATCTGGCTTCAATCTGTGCACACATATGTCTGGGTGCTGCTTATTGAGCCAAGCGTACCAATTACCTGGATGGCAGGAAGATGTGGCAAGCTTATGCGTAACCTAGGTGTGTGTATTTGTGAGTGTGTGCGTGTGTGTGTATGTGTGTGTGCATGCGTGCGCATGCGCACGTGTGAGCACAGGAGTGTTGCTTGTGTTTTGCTTCTAACAGTGTTCACAGTGGAGTTATTTCAGTGGAAGCCAGACACTGGCCTCTGTTATGAATGCCACTGCATACTCTGTTGTGGCGCCCATCAGGAAGCTTTCAATCCTCTAGATTAACACTGTAGAACAAGCAAGTCAGGCAAGAGATGACTTTCCACCAACAACTAGCCTGTAATGGAACTTAGTTGACCACGGAAACCAAGACAGTTTCACACATTTAGAAATTTACATCTGTACATGACCACAGTTGTGTGTTGTTATGGTCTATGCAACAAGCCCATAAATATGGCTTAATAGAGGAGAGGTCTTTACTAGTTATTCACGGGAGATACATTTAGGTACGATTCCTACACAGTGGCCGTTAGAAACATATTTCCTTCATGTGTTACTCTGACCCATGCACTTTCCCACAGTGGTTCTAAAGGATATTACTTGGGAAATGGAAGTTTTCAAGATTAAACTTTTTCTTTCCATGCTGTTTTTTTTTTTCAAAATGACAAATGACACAACTGCCTCCAGTCATTGTTTATAGCATGTTATTAATGCACCCATGCACTGTCACTTGAATCAGACACAAAACCAAAACACAGTAACTGCTGCCCCCAGCCGAGTTGTTATTCTTGAGTCTGTGGGATTAAGTGCTTATATTTGCCCAACGGTTGATTGAAAAGGTGGAATGCATGGGACAGTGGGATGGGACTTTAGTTATGAAATCCCTGACCTAGGGCATTCAAATTCATTCAGTCATAACAGTATTATTTGTATTGAAAAAAAAAAAAACTTTATAGGAAGAGAAGTCCTTAAAAATCCTCTGCAAGTCAACCTAATTTGGTAGAAATAAAAATTACATGTAAAACCTCAATAATACAGGTAAGACTATAATAATATGAAAGACGAAATGAATAAACATCACCAAGTATATTGAATTAGGATTCAAAATCATGAAAATAATGACTGGCAAGCTTAATATTACATATGTGTTAGCTTAGCTTTGTATTCTCCGATCAGCGTCTACAGTTGATCTTACTTGACTTTCCGAAACATGAATGCTATGGGTCACACGTAAATCTGCAAGACTGTTCTTAAGCAACAATGATTTGAGGAAATTGTTTGAAAACTTAACCATAACATAACAGGAACTTCACAAACTCCTTAGACTGTGGAACTTGCTATCACTGCATATGGATGGCCCCAAATTATGCTGACCACAAAAATAATGAATTCTCGTTTACTGTCGTCACTCATGTGTAAATTGTGCCCCCTGCCCCCCATCAGCTTCCTAAAAGATCACTAGCTCACTGGTGAAAACTTGCTCTCTCTTTTGTGATTACCGTTTTTTCCCCGAAACATATGAAGTGTTTTGGTCAGATAAGAACTCACCGGATTGTTCATTGACAAACACAGGAAACCTTGTCAAAATTAGGGTTGCATAGATCCCACTCAGCATCATCAGAGTCTTGAGAACAGTGTTCAGCAGTCGCTCAAGATGTTATGCATGCCATTGGTTGCTTCAACTGACAGTGATCCAAAGCATTATTGAAGCATTCATGCAGAGGTGAATCGATAGAAAATAGATAGATAGATAATAGATAATGTTTCATTAACAAGGTTCCATGATTTTGCCTAGAGTGGTAATCTATTTTGTGTTTGGTTGGAGTCATGCATTGATTTTGAACATATTCATTTGATGTGTTTCAAATTGTGAAGGTAGATGGCAACCTATAAAGTTAATGGAGTGTCAGTAGTCAGAACTTTGCTGTAAGTATAGATCTATCAGCTAACTTGGGAACTGCAAAGCGCTGAAATCCTGAGTACTGAATGATCTCATTCTCATTTTTTTAATGACACCCACTGGTGATTGGCATGTGGTCATCTAGCACATAGTCAATGGTTATTTATTCCTTTAGCAAGCTTTGAGTGCTCGTTTTGATGCGGTTCTTTCTCTCTCTCTCTTATAGCACCATTGATTGAAAGTAAATTATTTCAGTGAGTCATGTGAGTGTGAGTTTGACAGTGGCGTGAACCAATTGTGGCATTTTAGACATGTGTAGCTTGGACAAATGTATTCTCTAACTTTTGTTGTTATTGTTTTGTTATCTTATATTGACATACCTCTCAGGATCAAGACACATCATTTGGGACAGTAAATATACTTTTTCTTGTGCCTACTTTCAAGATATAAAAGAAAACTGTACTTGCTTTCAATGAATGCTGTCTAACCATGCATAACACACAGTTGTCAGTATTCTGATAACTGTAATAATGCAGACCCTTGCCCTAGCTAGTGTAACACTTTGTAACACTTTGTATGTTTGTAAGAGAACAAACATTTCCAGTGTCCTGCTGCGCTTGGCTTGGCTTGGCCACTTGTTCATATCTGTTCTTGCTTGCTACTTTACTCCTACTTTCTTTATTTCCTTTTCTTTCTTTCTTTCTTTCTTTCTTTCCACCCCTCTCTCCCTTTTTCTCTCTGACACTTTTTCTTACTACCCTCTTTTCTGGACACAATGTTTGCAGAGAAGCACTGTCCTGTCCAGCACGCGTGACTGGCACAGCTTGTCGCTGTACTGGTGTTTAAGACGGCCAACTTGTCCTTTGTTTACTGGGGTCAAGTGCCTCAGACGTTAGTGGTGCTCATGGCCTGTATTTCTGCTGTCTCCACTTCATCTTGTCCAAGGCTGTCAATGTGAGAAAGCCAACAGAGCCCATAAATGTGAGATCAGTGGTTTCTGATGTGCAGCTATATATTGAGCAAGCTTGATATACGATTCTCACCAATATAAGATAAAAGAAAAAAGGGAGGAAGAAATATGTGTCTTGTGTTGTTTGTCTTACTAATTCTAAATAATGATGTATTCTTGCATGCATCTCCTCATCTATGTGTGAGATCTTTTAGCCACATTTTTCAGAGACTGTCATTAAGTCTCTGTTATAAAATCAGGTCATGGGGTTTCAGGCCTGGTTTTAGCATGAGGTTCACTGATGTTGCCCAGAGAAACTGTTCATATTTGCGAGATAAACTAACTCATAGGTCATGACCCTTCACCTTTATTGAATGGCCCCTTTTTACTGAAAGCCCAAGGATTGCAGGGGGTGTGAGCCAACAGAGCATAGGGATTGGCCTAAACAGAGTCTTCTCGCAAAGACGCAGGAAAGATTGCATGAATATGCAGGCCCTACTTCAGCACACTCACTCCAGGAATTGATATCTTCTCCTCTTTCTTTACGTGAGACAGGAGGAACTGCCTGGTGCGACAAGTGGCACATGTACATGGAAGAGGGCATACTTTAGTGTCTGTGCCGCGAGTCTGTGTGATGATGATCCTAGACAAGACTGCTATCATTGCTTCACAAAAACAAGATTTACAGGAGGGTTCAGAGGTCTAACGTTTTGTCTACTGGCTTAGCAAATGTCCATTTGTCAAACTATGGTCACATAAGGACTCATTAAAATGATGAATAACAGATTGAGCCATCTGGTCAGGGCACTGTCTTGAGTATTGAGTATGCATGACCTAAGAAGTTTTGGGTTTGTTGTCATAGTGGGCTGTAAACATAAATTCAAACTTGTAGTGGCCACTAGAACTCTGTGCGCTTCAAGACACCTGTTGGTGTTGTTTTGTGATAGTTGTTGGAAAGTGGGCCCAAAAGTGATTCAAAAAACTTTTATCAAAATGACTGGAAACAGAAAACAGCTATACTGAATGATGTTTTGGAGGTTGAAACAACATGGACAAGGTGTAACAACATGGAGAGGGCACAGGTTCACTGTGGAAGACTTCAGTCGTACAACTTAAACCATGGTCCTTTTGTTTCATTTGTATATATATATGTGTTGGCACAACTATATTTTATTTAATTTATAGACACAACTCTTTCCCAAAGGAGCAGTCTAGTGCAGGGGTCTCCAACAGGTAGCTCACCCGCTGCTTAAGAGTGGCTCTCCAAAGGGTCAAAGGAAATGGAAATAAATCTCAAAAAAGCTTTAAAGCCTGTAAAATCTTCACGAAATCTTGTTCTGTCTAGTACAAAATCATTCCCAACCAGAAAACATTTCTCTCCCCACAAATTTAAATGTTTTTCAAATGTGTTTGCACTGCGTTGTAAGTGTATAAGACGGCAAAGAATGTAACATTTATTGCCAGGACTTTCAATAATGCTGATATGAAATAGTAGTACAGCAGACCTGTCATGTTAATTTTATCCTAGTAGCTCTAGGAGAAAAGGTTGGTGACCCCTAGTCTATTGTGTGTGTGTGTGTGTGTGTGTGTGTGTGCGTGTGTGTGTGTTTTGTTACCATCATAGTTCGTTTTATAGATTAATCAGTCCTTACAATAGCTCATTGTTCTGGCAGCTGCATTATAGAGAAGAAAGGTTTTTATTTATTGCAGGTCCTATCTCCTTGTGATGGGCATGCTGTGAAACACACTGAGAGTGTCAGTTAATGTCCATCTCCCACCAAGGCATTAAAGCTTGCACTGAAATCATACTCTTAAGAAGTAGAGGAGGGGACTGGGAGTGTGTGTGTGTGAGTGTGTGTTTGGGGGGGTTCACCCAGCAAGAAAACTAATTTGTGTCGTTTTCACCCCTCCTCCTTGTCACATGTTCCTTTCACAGCATAGAAAAGTTCCTGGATTAGCGCAGAATTAGCACAAAGCAGGGACGCTGCTTCAGCAGGAGGGTTGCGAACGTTGCGAACGAAGGAACGAACGGACCAACGACTGGCCGAACGAGTGAGCGAGTGAGTGGCAGAGGAGGGACAGAGCGAACGACAGAGAGAGCTGTGTGGCACAGCCCCGCGCCAGACGCCAGTGACCGCAGAGGCGCCCTCCGAGCAGCAGCCAGCAGCAGCAGCAGAGACTTCCAGGGCAGAAAGGGACTGAGCCTTCAGGACGGGACACCCTCAACCACAAGCTCCCCCTCCGCAACCAGCAGTTTCCCCAGGATGGAGGAAAAGCAGTTTTCAGGGATTCTGGTGAGTTTCTTTCTCTCTCTCTCCCTCTCTCCCTCTCACCCTCTCTCCCTCTCACTGCTTCTCTCTCTAGCTCTTCCTCTCTCTCGCTCTCTGAGCCAAGTTTGAGTGGAGCATACTCAGTTGGTACCAATGCACCTTTCTTATAAGAACAAGATATGCAATCTAGGGGGGTTAGGGATTTCCTTGGGTCACACATAAACATTTTTAATAGTGGTTAGCATACATCAGCCTTGTCTAAAAAGCTTCTGTGTGTGAGATGCAGAGCATCTGTATGCCTGTCAACTGTCTTTCTTGTTATGTGACTGTCTCAGATGTTATGAACATCACTTAAAAAAGGCCAATTTTTCATCATGTCCATGCCAATATTTACAGTGGTCTTTGCAAAGCAACTGCAATGTTGTGATTTACTAAATATTAGATATTGTAGAAAGATCCAGTACCTGCAGCTTTAAAGCAAAATGTTCAACAGATGGATGAGAAAGAGAGGATCTTGTTATCCAGAGATTTTATATTTGTATTAACACTGATTTTGATTGCACCCAACATGCTTGTGTTGGCATTAACGCTTGCTTTATTTTAGTCTTTTGTTTACATTCTTGCAATCATGTCAGATATCGTATTAAAGATGAAGAAGAATAAAAAAAAAAAACAGGATGTTTGTGGGACTCAATAAAGTGGGGAATCCACCAGTCAGATTAATTTTCCTCAAATCATCTTCAAACTCAATGCTGGTTTCTTGAATGAAGGCCTCTTGCATACTCCCAGTTATAATAAACATGTACGACTTACATACTGTCAACTCTGACAGTGTGCTCCACATGTGATTCTCAAACTTGAGTGTGTTTGTGTGACTAGAAAAAGCCAAGGCTGTTTATTACGTCATACTGGCAATGCAATTCATCTTCAGTTACTGAGGGAGAAACACAATGGAGTGGGAGGGAAAAAAATCACTTGTTACAGCAGAATGAAATGCATGGATGCGGAGGGCATTTTCAGAGCTGTGCTCTCTCACGCCATCATTGACGAATGCACTCCAGATGGCCGTTGAAGCTCATTGGTGTGCCACCCAGTGTAAGGGGGAAAAGCTCTACGGGTGATAAAGCATTTGACCACAACAAATAGCAAAATCAGCATGAAATATCTAAATGCGTATTGAGCAGCTTTGACCTATGCGTGACTGTCAGAGATAACAATAGAATACGAGTATTTGGTTTATTTTCTGTAAGAGTTCCAGTGTAACGCCCAGGCATCCAAGTCCCTCTTGCTCAAAAGGGCAGCAACTTCTGCTTGTGCCAGAGGTGGCGCATGCGGCACCATCTTCCAAGCCATTGGGATGTGACTGGCTGTTGGTGTTCAGTGATCTAGCGGTGCTGTGCCTGTCCCATCTGTCTGTTGGCCCTCAAGGGGCAGGTACATGTATATGGCTTGAATGTTTGTTTTAGCCTGGCGGTAGACGCTCAAGCCACTTTTGTGACTGTGGATGGACAGTTTGTCCTTGGCTGGTCGCCCATCGCGATGGAAGCAGCGCCCGTCGCTCCCAGACGTCGCCCATTCAGTCTTCCAGCTGTCCTGTCAAGAGGAGGGGTCCCGAGCACATCCATAAAGCCTTCAGGCCCGCGTTGGGCTCAGAACAGTAGATAACCAGCACTTTGTCCGTTTTGGTCCGCTTCATTTGGTCACAAATTTAAGCTCTGCACCTGCCTCTGTTGGCTGGGCTGAGGGCTGCGAAGGCAATTTATCTGTCAAGGAGTTCCTATGTTCATTTATTTATCTTTGTGCAGTGCTCTCTCTGTAGTGGGAGCAGTTGCACTGGCTTGTCAGGATAAGCAATGGGAGAACCCAGCCCGCCCCATTCTTCAGCAGCTAACACTGTTAGTATTCAGAGCAAGCGCTCGTACTGTTTGACTTGGCCACTCTCTCTCCTTCCGAGGCAAGCTCTCTTGTCATGATTTCTGTCGTAAACCATAGGTAATGGTTTATGGGATTTCTTCTTTTTTAAAAAAAAAAATAATAATAATAATTCCCTGTTTATGTGACTTAAACTGCTTTGTTTTCAGAAAAAATACCTCCCTACAAATGCAAAAATTCATTGGCCAAAGGAGTACTCTTCTACTCTTCTATTTTAAGCAGCTGAATATATATATATATTTGTTGTAAAAGTTTTAAAGGTGTGACCAGCCAAACATTTATGGTGAAATGGAGAGCAGATATGGGTAAGGCCCCCTCCCACCCAACTGGTCTCCCTCCCCTCATCTGATTGGCTTGCTGTGGTGTGGTTGTAGCGTCTGATGGGTTTCCTATGGATCTAATCATCTCTATGTGTTTCCTATTCTTAAGGGGTAAATGTGGCTCTAATCTTTGCAATATTGATGGTGAGATTGCTGCTGTTGCTGTTGCCTGCATAACAAAAAATTAGATTTTACAAATTAAATCTGGGGACTTAATATGGTCCTTACATTATTCGATTAGGTCAGATAGGAATCATACATGCTTGCCATATGTTCACCTTCTTTTTCTCATTTTTATGTGTACAAGGGTAAGTTATGCATTTTAGTTATAAACATTTATTTGTTTATAACTAAAAGTGAACCACTACAAATTAACAATACACAGGACATCCACCATTTAACATTGAGTTTATTTTTCATTAACACGTTTTACTGGTTATGGGCCTATTGCTATTGGGTTTTTAAAGTACTTGCACACAATGTCAGAAATAGGTTCCCTTATAGGGCCCTAACATTCTTCCTCTGAAGACGGGAAGGTGTCGGCTGAGATGTCAGAGAGGGAACAAGCCCTCTTGATTGGCACGTTTGTCTGGCCTTCTTTTTTTGTGGCATCTCAGGCATGCTTGGCGATGGGCGTCTGCTTTCACGGTGATATACGTTGGGAAAGAAGGCAGTCAGCACTCAAAGCAACTGTCTGAAGATGTTAATACTTGCGTCAGACACAGTGGTGCCAGATGTGTTTGTTGCAGGAACAGCAAATACACGTTTGTGCCTCTTTCAAGTTGCTCAGTTTACTGCTGGCAGGCTCCGTGTTAATGAAGGAACCAATCAGTCTGAGGCACTGTGGAGGACATTGTTTCTGTCAGTCAGACTGGCAGGCTTAGTGGTTCCTCATGGCTCACACCCGCTGGCAGAAGAGAGTGAGAGCTTGTCACGCCGATTGAAAACATATCTAGTGTACGATAATGAGCAGGAGTGACAGGGGAAGGCTTCACGCTTGTGCAGCTAGATACTAAGGAGAGGATGCAGAGCAACTGCTGTGACCTATGGCCGCCCCTCGTTTGTGGTCCTGCCCCACTGCCCCAACACACACACACTAACACACACACACACATGCACACACACATACACACACAAACACACACACACACACACATATATATACGTGCACACACATGCGCGCACACACACGTACACACACACACACACACACACATCTCTCTCTCTCTCTGACACACACACATATGAGCACACACACACACACACACACACACACACACACACACACAACCCCCCTGCTTAGGCGGCAGCTTCCCAGCTTTTCCCAGGAGCCGCTAATGTGTGCTGTTTCCTGTGAAGTGGAAAATAACTGGAAACAAATATTGAAACCCTTTGGACTGCTTTTGCATCCCTCAGGAACCCAGGCCATATCTGTGCACAGCTCAGTTCAGGTGCACGGTAGCCATGAAATGGGCCACAGAGCACACGGCCCACAGCGTGACATGCTACTTCGTTCCCTGCTCAAATGAGTCGTTTGTGGCTGTAAAAACATAATAAAAATATAATGTGAGCGCTTTTTCAACTTTTGAATCTTTTGTAATGTGCAGTTATGGATGTGCAATTCAGACTTGCCGTAAAGGCACTCTCCTAGGCAGCCTAGCCCTCGCAGGAGGTGGTCAGTAGCCACTGACAGACACAGCCCAGGTCAGAGAGCGCTCCGAGACTTACATAATGGAGCAGATTGAGCCGTCAGTCACTCACTTGAATTAGCTTGAGTGTTTGCATCTCCGAAGCTGAGCAACCATAATGGCTTCGGGGGCATGGGAACAGATGTGCCCAAGCAAACAACAAAAAGAAAGAAAAAAAGAAAGAAAGAAAGAAAGAAAAGAGAAAGAAGTACTGGAGTCAAACGTGATTTCAGTTCATCTCCGGAGTTCCCTGACTGTACAGTGTGCTGAGCCCAGAGAATGTACTGAGGAGGCAGCTTCTGTGGAGAAGGCACAATGAGAGGACAAGGGCCACCAAATGCCAAACACGTCCACTGCTGCGCTTCCTTTAAAGACGAAGAAGAAGAAGAAAGAAAGAAAGAAAAAAAAAAAAAGAGGCAAGGAGGGAGGGGGGTGGTGGTGGGGAGAAGAAAAAGTCCCCCACCTCTGCCAAAAAAAAAGTTCAGTTGAAAAGCTGCCTTGGGGTTTCATTTGGAGAAACCACTCAGCCTGAAAATTTTGGTCTTCTCTGTTTTTCTTCCCCTTCTCTTTTATGTGATGAGGTACCCCCATTCTAAAGAGGCTAAACAAAAATACAAAAAGTGTGTGTGTGTGTATGTGTGCGTGCGTGGGTGGGTGGGTGAGGGGGGTGGTAGGTCGGAGGGCTGAGTTACAGAAAGTGGGAGAGACGAGTTGGAGAGATGACTGTTGGAATTATGGACAGCAGCTCGGCATTGTCCTCCAATCAAAGGGCTTCCTAAATCTCCTCATTTGTTTTGTTTTTCACTATTATTATTATTTTTGTTGCTGAATTGAGCCCCCCCCCCCACCTCCCCGAGCCTTTTCACCCCATAATTTGTTGCGCTTGAACTCAACCTGCTCTCCCCGCTGTGCAGTGAATGGGGTACACAGGCCTGGGACGAGGGGGGGTCTGCCGTTCTCAGGGTCCCCACGCAGAAGCACACCCCTTCAGCCTCATTACGTACCACTGCATGCCTACTAGACCGTAGTCCGGTAGACTTCCACTCTGCTTTGGCATTTGGCATTTGGATTCATGGTATACTCTGAAATGTGTAAGTGTATGTGTGTGTGCGTTACCCTTTCTGTGAGGTGAGTCTTGGCATAGTGAGTTGAACCCTACATTGATGACCCAGCAAATGCAGATGGACAAACTTTGACTTATAGAAAACCCTCCTGTGCCGTGAGGCCCAACATATATTCTCTCAGCTTCCCTGTTTATACATATCTGGACCTTTGTCACCGGCTGAACAACAGAGGGCTGCTTCAGACTAGTTCTGTGTGTGTATAGAGAGGGAGCCTTCACCTTTGACTTGTGTACACTGTCCTGATGGAAATTTTTAAAGCCAATTTTGTCCATGTGTAGCAAGTCAAGATGTATTCTTTATGGTGTGAATCAATCAATCAATCAATCACTCACACAATCTCTCTCTTTCTCTCTCTCACACACACACACACAGGATTTCATTCCATTTTCTTGTGGTTTAGCACAATCGCATACAGGAAGTGGAAATAAATAATTGAAAATGTTTCTCTGTTACATTTCTGAACGACTGCCCAACTGTGATGGCTGCTTGTCTAATTTGTTCATTGTCGAATCCACGTGAGGGACTGCAGAGTCACATGTACCTCTCTTTCATCCTCCGCGATGGTCCCATATGTTTGTCAAAATGTGTATGTTATGTGCTTTTTCCGGGCCGATTTGTGCCCAAGCCACTCCACCGAGCCCCATTCTCCCTGGAGGGGATCTGAGCTACACGCTATTTATAAAGAATTAGCAGCTGGGTCCCTTCAAGCCAAATTACAGAGGGAGAGAAATTATCATGGAAACTTCAGGTTAACCCAAGCGTTGGAAATCGCTCTCCTGTGTCCCCGAAAGCTGCTGGACCAGGCAGACGCCCCGCACACACTCACACTCATTCTCTCACACACACACACACACACACACACACAGAGACACACACAAGCAAACAAACTGAAATGCAACACACATACACACGTCCACACTTGCGGTGAAGAAAATGCGACAGGAAGTTGTTTTTGTCGCCTTTGCCCCATAACTTTGTGGCTTTGTTGCCCAAACAAAAGCGGTGGGTTGTGCCAGTGGAGGACTTTTCTGACCCCGCTGTCCCAGGCCCTCGGCATTCAGATTAAGATTCTCCTGAGTCGCTTGCACTAAGAACCATTCAGAGTTGCTTTGCACTGGGAAGAAAAAGATCTGAAATGCTGCAGCTAAACGCTCTACGAAGGCTTTTTTTTTTTTTTTGCAATGAGGAGCAAGTCACCCTAGCCGTAATGACTTTGTAGGGATATTGCTATTTTTAACAGTCTCGCTCACTCTCGTGCTTGTCCGACGTGGAGGCCTAATGAAAGGTGATTGGATGTTCAGTGGAAAGCACAAAAAAGGACGTTGGTTTGAATTGAGAGTGATAGAACAAGCACAACCAGTAATTGCTCATCTTTGCCCATGGGGCCAGAGAAATGGCGTTTCACCCCCCCCCCCCACCCCCCTCCCCCGACTCGAATCTAATGACCATTCCTTCATGCCGTTCACAAACCATGACTTGATTAACTAAAACAAACACAATAAACTGAATGGAGGTCTCATTTGGACTTTGAGTTTGAATCTAGATCCTTGAACATTGTCATATATATATTGTTCAGATATAGAGGTAGTGTATGGGTAGTGTAGTGTAATATTAGGAGGAGCATGCTGTGTTGTGGCAGTAGATGCACAAAGAATATGATGCAATCCCTATGTCCCAAATTAAATCTGGTGGGGGGTATTTTCCGGTGTTGGATTACATTCTGTCCTCCAAAACTGCATGTCATAAGGTCAGACTAATATGCCAAATGTTTTTGAAATGGTTAGTCAGGCATGTTACCATCTGGGTGAAGGTCATTCAAGAAAATTAGAGTGATGAAGAGTGATGAAGAAAGTGTGTGTGTGATTCTGCATCTAACCATAAGGCTGCTGCAAATGTATATGAATAAACTTGTTTCAATCAGCTTTATTCAAGCCTTATCTTATGTTAATCAAGAATTAAATTCAAGAATTTTTACTTTTTACTTTTATTTTTACTTTTTACTTTTTACTTGATTTTTTACAAGCAAAGAAAATTGAAACTAAGGAAACTATTTAAACGAACTCACTTTTCCTACGGTCAAAATGTGCACCCGGGAGTTGGCTGGAGAGTGTAGACCCAGTCATTGGCAGTCAGTGTAATGCTTTGATTTCTGTAAGTGCAGCAGTTTAGCCAGCTTTTCTGGTTAGTTAGGCTTTTCTGGTTAGTTAGAATTAACAAAGTGACCAAGAATCACCTTGGGGTTCCAACAAGAGCCACAATCTGGACATTTATCCTCACAGAGGTTGTTTAGTACTGTTTTTTTAGTACCCTAGTACTGTTGCCTGTGATATAGTGCTTATCCTGTTACTGAAGAAAAAAAAAGCATGCAGGAAAGAGAGATGGGACAGCAACCCCTCTTCATCCTTCCCTCTGCCGGGGGTGTTCCAAGGAAGGGGTTAACCTCTTGACCTCTCTTGCCATCTGCTTCGCCTGTCTGGAGACAGATTGACAGCAGATAAACATGGCTTCTCCCTGTCAACAAAATGACCTCACCGCTTTCACCTTACGCAACGAGTGCACTCTGTGCTGCACAGCGGGCTCCTTGCCATGTGGTTGTGCCACAGGTGGGATAGGAGGTGTTGAAATATGCGTGATTAAAAAAAGCAGGTCCAAGTAGTGGGGCAATTACAGACAATGGCATCTGTGCTTCCCTCCCTAATTGGAGCTAAACAGCAGTAATATCCAGCCAATTAGCAAAACTAATTCCCCCCAGATGGGCAAACTCTTGTCTGGAGCTGTGTTACTGTGCAGAAACGTTTTTGTGTGTGTGTGTGTGTGTGTGTGTATTTGTTGCTTGTTTGTTCTTGGAGTTCATTTGACTGCCTGCTACAGTTAAACCCGACCCCCCCCCACCCCCACCCCCCATGCCTGTGTACACACACACACACACACACATACACACTCACACACACACTCACTCGCACACACAGATCATGTACCACCCCTTCCCCCCAGCAACACTCTATTCTGTCATTGATATGGGACTGTCAAAATAGCGTGGTGGGGATATCCTCATTAAAAGTGACCCATTATGTAGCATGGAGTCTCCGGGGGCCGCTGACTAATAGGAGTTGGCTGCGGCCCCTGAGCAGTCCCTAATGACCAGCGCTGTCAGGCTGCCTGAAAGCCAGCCTCGTGCCTCAGCCTTAAAGCCCAGAGCAGAGCAGAGCAGAGCAGGGCAGAACAGTGTGTGTGTGTGTGTGTGTGTGTTTTTATGTGAATGTATGTGTCCCTGTAATATGTAAACTAGTGAGTTCTGGAGAAGAAGCAGTTATGAGATGGGTCTGACTCATCAGTCTGTGGGAAACATGATTGGTAATTTGACATTTTTAGCTATGTCTCTACAGATGGAACTGAAGTTCTGAGGGACATTGTGCTGTCGGGGCAGCAGTGGTGTTGGTGTTGCCATTGGTGATGGTGGTGGTAGTGGTGCCCTTGTCCCTCTGTGTCAGTGGGCTTTATGGAGGGTCTGATTGGTGCACGGGCCAGTGCAGGTTTACTCCCAGATGACTAGAGCCGAACAGATGTGGCAAAAACTTATTGTTTACATGGGGATGTAAACTCAGCTGGAAAAGTACTGTGTGTGTGTGTGTGTGTGTGTGTGTGTGTGTGTGCGTGTGTGTATGTTTGTAATGGGTGTATGTTTTTTTGTGTGTGTGTGCATGGCCTAACATCCTGAGGGGGACAGGAGGGAAAGAATCCTACTGGATTTCACTGTAACCCGAAAGCACAAACACTTAAATCAGAAAAAGTTTATGTAACTCCAAGAGTCTTTCACTGGCAAGTCGTCCCGTTGCACTTTATAGCATAATATTTATAGTATTTGCACAATTCTGTTGAGCCATTTATGTTAACCATCTACATTTCAACAGTGTAACAGATCTCTGTTTTTCCTCAGTTTTCATTTTTATTTTATTTTATTTTTTCCGCAGCTTTTATTTTTCGGAATATTCTCATTGTCACACATTGTTCTATTCTATCGTGACCATGAGGTGATATTTATGTTATTTAAAAACAAACAAACCAACAAACGAAACCCTTAAACTTTCAAAAGGAATGGCCGTGATGAAATGGCCACATTCACTTCATTGCCGATCACGTGTGGGCTTCATTCGAGCTCAAGCAGCACCCTACGCCGACCCGCATGCTGACTCTTGACGGCTGTTCATCCCTGGGCCCATTGTGCATCTCCCATCAAACGCTCATTAGGCACCAGGCCATGTGTCTGTCAACTTCTGACACCCCTAACAGGATACTCTGTCGGGGACACTGCCAAGAACCGCCACTGAAAAGTCTTCTTTGTGAACAGTGAGGGTTTTTTTGCACACACACCCCCTTTCTTTACCTTTCCCTATACATTGTAGTGCTGTTTGCCTCATCCTTGCAAATGATATCTTTCCTGTTGACTGTTCCTCTATTGACGGCCCAAGAGCAGCAAGAATGGGAGATCTGTTGACCCCCTCAAGACAGGGAGAGGATGAATTACAAAGGGCTGACACTACGAACGTGTCACAGACTGTTTGCTGGGTATATTTCCCCCCCCCCACACACACACACACTTTGCCTCTTACAGGCAGGACCTTTCCGGAGAACTGGCAGTGTCAAGGGATGAGGATTTGAGAGTCAAGTGCACCTCAATGGGAGCGTTGGTGGTCCTGGTGCAGCTGCCTTGCAAACAAGTGGGAGAAATCGGGAGACAGCGAGGGTAGAGCACCCTGTGGACGAGCTCAGCTCCTCACTTTTGTCTCTCATCTCGTAGGGCTGGGTGGGGTGGGGGTGGGGGTTAGCGGTGGGGGCTGAAGGGGAGGTTAGTGCTTGGGGAGTTTGGCAGTGTACCCAGGTCCCGGCAGCTAAACTAGCAGCTCCCAATGCTCAATATGCAGCCAAGGTGCTGGAATGACAACGACTCCATTCATGGCTGAGGTAGAGGCAAAGGCTGTGGATCTCCCCAGTCTTTCTCACCCCTCCAGTGTAGAGAAAATCCGTGTGTGTGTGTGTGTGTGTGTGTGTGTGTGTGCTGGGGGAGCATTTCCCTAAACTCTTGAAGAGAGAGTCCAGAATGGAGATTTAAAAGGAGTGAGAGAGAGCGAGGGAGAGAGGGAGGTGGAAATGAAGGCTGAGTGTGGAAGGATCAACGAGAAGAGAGTAAGGGAGAAAGAGAGACCTGTA
Source organism: Tenualosa ilisha (assembly GCA_015244755.2). Classification (NCBI taxonomy): domain Eukaryota; kingdom Metazoa; phylum Chordata; class Actinopteri; order Clupeiformes; family Clupeidae; genus Tenualosa; species Tenualosa ilisha. The sequence continues at coordinate 204,227 of PYXC01002106.1, forward strand.
GGGAGGGAGGGAGAGAGAGAGAGAGAGAAACCAGGAGGGAGGGAGAGAAGGCTTCCATGCTGAATGATTGAGAGAGGCGGAGAGGAAGCAGAACTCCATCAGATGAAATGAGGTGAAAATAATTCAGGCATTAATCAAGGCTGGGCGAAAGGAGGTTGTTCTCTTTTTCCCTCGTTCTCTCTCTCTCTCTCACTTGCTCTCTCTTGCGCGCGCACAACGGAAGCAAATGGAAAGGTGTGAATGAGAAACTGGGGAGTGCAGTCGAGAAGAGAACTACTGGGCACTATCAAATCATGTCGGAGTCCAGCAATCCAGCTTGTATGGCTGATCAGGTCAGTTTAATTCAAATCTTTCCCTCCCATTTTCCCATTTCCCCATTCTCTGTTCCCCTCCCCGACGCAACTTTCATCCACAGCAAAACCATTTCCTCGAGGAACCCTATGAAACATCAGGTCATATTGATACTCAAGTTTACTAACAAAGAAATACTCTAATGTGAAAAAAAAAGATTTCTGTTTTTTTTTTATCTCTATTTGGATAAGAAAATAAGAGTATAAGAGCGGGAAAGAGTGTATTCAAGCATCAAAGCGGGGATTGTGTGAAGCTGCCCGGACGACGGCGCAAGGTCCTGAAAGAATTGAATTAATCAAGACGAAGCATTGTCTGCGCCGCCTTATTTTTCAGCCATCACTCAGGGGGCCAGTGACGACTCAATAGCCCACGGACCGCATGAGGAGGGGGTCCCGGCTCTTTAAAAACCAGACCACGTGTGGCCGCGCTGAAAAGTTTTTATAACTAATTGCAGTGGGAAGCCCTGGCGGTATTGGCAGAGGGAGGTGAGATAAAGTTTCTAAGGAAGTGGGCTGGGGGGGAACTGTGTGTGAGAGAGAAAGACAGAGGAACAGGGAGCAAAGTGTCCAGAGGAAGGGAGGGGGGTGGGGGGGGGGGGGGTTGGCTCATATTTATGCCTTTTCTCCTTCCTTTGCCCCCTTTTTAGTGGCCCAGGGACCTGTCAGTTAAACAATCCCTGAGGAAGATTTGTTTGAAATAAAATATATAGATATCCGATATGCCGCTTTGTTCCTCTCCGATTGATGCAGAATGCCAAGCTTGGTCACATCCTTCCCTTTGTGGCACTCAACAATGAGCCTCCTGCCATCTGAGAGAGGGAAAGCATAGCGGACCTAACCGCTGAAAGAGCTGGACAAGAGGGTTGTTTCTCTGACGTGTGGTTGCGTTTGACGGTTTTTGTAGAAATTGTCATAAAAATGAGTAACAGCAGATTTCCCTGCAGATTCAGAACTGGTGAACTCCAGAACTCCAGAAGATAAGTGAAATGGGTCACTGACTATGACTATGTAAACAATGTTGACTCTTTTTTAGAGCTGTGTACTTCGACACACTGAACCAAAACCTGTCTGCTGTGCTTTTGTGTCATCCCACAAACACAACCCATTTCCCATCCAGTGCATACCGTGTGTTTGGCCCAAGTTTATAAATATTTGCACAGTTTAGAAAACTGGTGATGCTTTGCTGTCTCCATTGATCCATCCTCATAAGCTGATCTGTTAAATGATGTAACTGTGTTTACCTGAAAACCTGGATTTATTGATTTTCTTATTTTACAGTGTGTTACTAGGTATTTTTTTCTTTGTTTTCTCTGTCAACTCATCTGCTGATAAAAGAATTCCAGATGTCTAGTTTTTATGTCTGTTTTGCTGAGATTAAATTGGCAGAAATCATCAAAGTTGATGATTTAAGAGATTTGCCTTTGACATGTAGTTTTTCTAATATTATTCTTATTTAGTGTGGAATTGGATGAAGGATAGGAGGACAAAGTCAATTGCTTTGTGATGTTTTTTTTAACTGTTATCTGTATGAGTCTATTATGAGGCGAATTGATGTGGAACAAACATCAGAATAGGCCAATTGGGTTTTTCAGCAGTATTAAACCATACATATACACATACGTATATGTGCACTCACACAATCACATATGTGAACACGTACACACACACACACAGACACATACACACACATACCTACAGTCAATTGATCTTTCACTGGCACAAACTTCACTCGCTTGCTTCACTCTTCAAGTGAGATGACTAATTCATTTGGCTGCACTCTTTGTGACTACTCTGTGTGCAGGCTCAACTGCGTTTACCTTCATCCACCCACTCTTGTACAAATTGTCCAACTTCTCCTCCTGTTTGCAGATCAAAACATCTTTTCCTCTGTGTCAAACCTCCTTCCAGAAACACACAGACGATTTCGAACAGTCATTCCTAATCTGAACGCAATGACTATTTGAAGAAAAGAAAAAAAAAAAATCCATGTAATCTGTCGTGTGGGGAAAGTGCTCTCCAACTCCAGACCATGAGAGGGGCTGGCTTCCTTTCATGTCACCTCTTAATGTGGAGCATGCTTGAGTAATAATTGAACTAATAAGTACTGTACTAGCAGGCTGTAATTGTGCGCCAGTCACCTCTCTCCCAGCCTGCCATTCTCTCTTAGTTTAGCGGCCAGAATTGACTTCCTTCCACAGTAGTCAGATTTGCTTTTTGCGTGCGCTTGGCGCTTTGTGCCTACAACTCTTTTTTCTTTTGCTGCGGCAAATGAACAAGCGCATGTGCACAGGGACAATAAACGCACTGAAATTGTTTTTTTTTTTTTTTTTTTTTTTTGGTAACTCATTTTGGAAATGTGCATATATAGGTCATGTCCATTTTTATTGTCATGATTCAGCATTTTTTCCAAATGTGCTTGGATGCTATTTGTCTCTGGCTCCTGTTAGGTCTCGTATGGATTCATATTGTTGGATTTGAAAGCCTACTCAGATTTGTTGACTTAAGGATTTCAGACAGAGAAGAAACGGGGGTTATTGAGTTCAAAAAACAGAAATTATTCAATATAGTGTAGGGAGGGGTGTGGGGAGGGTGCTTGGCTTAGTAGATTAGTATTGTTTTCCAAATCTCAGTGCACAGCTCCCGCATGATTGTGGAGCTGTATTGTAGCATTGTCTAAACAGATTTACATCAACGCATGGAGTGAAACCGCCATGTAGCCCATAGCGAAGATCTTGTCTCAGGAAAAGAATGTGTTCTCATCAGTCCTGTCCAAATACTGCCCTGTCTCTGCGCCTTTTGACAGAGCTTTCAGGTTGAAAGGATCCGAGTCTGTTTGATGAAAAACTTCCCATTTAACAAGACTGCAGGTGTGCTGCTTATGGTGAAACTGGAGTGTGTGGCCATCTGGCTTGTGTGTGTGTGCGCGTGTTTGAGTGTGTGTGTGTGAGAGAGAGAGAAATTGTGAACAAGAGGGACAGAAAGAAAGTAAGTGAAAGAGTGAGGAGAGGAAGAGATACTGAGAGAGAGAAAGACAGAGATCAAGGAAGAGAAAGAGGGAGAAAGAGAGAAGGATGGAGGGGTGCGAAGCCATATGCATGCGCCAGGGGCAGCGGGCCCTCAGCCTGCCCTGGCCTCTTCGAGTGGCGAGAGCTGCCGGGCGTGCAGCTGGCGGGAGAGCTGGATGCAGCCTGTGCCCACAGCCCCAGCCCCTACACACACACACACACACACACACACACACACACAAACATACACACAGGGCATGCCACACTGCCTACGTGTTTGATCGATCACCACTGCAAAAGCAGGTGAAAATTCAATTAAGTGTAGCAACTTTCTTGAAAGTCTCCAAACAGTCAAAGGCTTTCTTTTTTTTTTTTTTTTTTAAATGGCGGCCATAACACCAGACTAAAAAAGGAGCCAGTGTTTTTTTTTTTTTTTTTACTTTGCTTTTCTCCCCACAATTAGTCACATTTGCAGGAACAGGGAATTAATCTCAGTTGGTGTGCACATTCTTAGCCAGGGTGAGGATTTATCTGGATGACGCAGCCTAGTAGCCAAGTTTTTGAGTTAGTTTTGAGGTAGTTTGTGGAACTAATCTGTTGAAATCTAAATGCAAGTGACATACTCTACATATTTCCAAGAATCAAGCTTTATCTGAGGCTCTTATGTAGGTTAAAGTCTGCGTGGTATGGAAGTACTGTATATTTCCACGTGCAGGAAGGTGTTTGTTTACTGTGGTCACATACAGTAGCATTTCCATAACATTTTGCTAACTGTATGACAGGGTTGTTATTATTTTTTGTCTTTTTTTGTTATTGTTTGGTTTTGTGTGTGTGCATTATGTAATAATGGAGTCACTTTGAAGCACCACTTGATTATGTGGCTGGCTTAGGACTTTTGTGAAGACCCACCTCACAGCAGTGATCGATAGCTCAGTGTCTCATCGGAGTCACAGAACGGGGCACTGTGTCTGTGCCTAATTTAGTTCAGCCTCTCTGGGAGTGAAGTGACAAATAGTGGACCCTTAGGCACAGGGCAGTGAACATGAGAGTGTGTGTTTGTGTGTGTGGGGGGGGATGGTGGTGGTGGTGGGGAGTGGTGGGGGTGGGGAGTGATGTTCAAGGAGAGCAAAGCGTTGTGCCAAATTGGATTTTGGATTTCTAGAATGGCTGTCATGAACGTCGAGCCCAAGGACATTGGGCTAAATGTCCATTCCAAAACTTTTCCTACTTCCACTGACTACACCTTGATTGGTTCACCTGAACTGGGCATTCTTCCCCAGCGTCTCTTCTGGCACCAATGGTAGTTGCACAATAAAGAGTGTTTACTATGGCAGGCATGGCTTTTTTGTTTTGTTTTGTTGGCCCTGTGTTGTGATGGATTGCTAGTGTTGCATGACCGCTCCCCAATGCCCCTTGTTTGAGCGACTGGGACTTTTGATGTTTTTTTTTTTTTTTTTTTTTTTAGCGTGTCTTTTGGTTCTAGCTGCCTAACGCTAACCCATCCTGATGATGTGTGCCCTCAGTCCCAAAGCGCTGCATGGATTGCATGACTTTACATCTTTGCAAGCCAAATGAAAAGTGCCTCCACTTCTAGAATTTAGCCATCTTTAAATGGGTCTGTAAGAAAAAAGGGTTTGGAAACACTTAATTGGCATTGTATAAACGGGATGTTTTTTTTCCAGGCTACTTCTTTGGCATGCGCATGCTAAAGACTATGGTGGTTATGTGTGTTAAGAGTGATTTTGGCTTTTCATTTGTTTAATCTGAAAAGCCAAGCACAGCAAAGTAAATCAGCTAAATGTGAATACTTTCATCACAAGCGCCTTCATTGTTATTTTGATGACTGATACAAGTGCAGCAGTCCTGACAGGGAGACTAAATGAAACCAGTGAAAGATTAAAGGACGGGCATGCACCTGTGTGTATGAATGTGATTACTGTGCTGTAACATGAACATTGTGTGTGTGTGTGTGTTTGTGTGTGTAAGGAATAGAGAGAGAGAGAGATGTTCTATTTTTGACAGTGTGAGTGTGGGTTCATAGCAAGGCAGGTGAACAGCTTGCGCTGGCCCACAGCTCCGCGGGCCAGTCTCCCGCATCACTTCACGGCCGCGCTCACAGTGCACTAATTGAATGATGTAGTTAAGCGAAGCGCGGCGCTGCAGCTAGACCTGCCTGTCGTCTCAAATCAAAGCCTCCACTCTCTCCTCTCCATGTACTCAGTGGTGTGTCTTTCAGCCTTGGCCTAAGCACCCGTGAGCTCTACTGGGTTCACTTTTCTGCTCTGCGAAGGAGCACATTACTCAGAACGACCATGATATTCCTTATGGTGTGTGTGTGTGTGCGTGTGTGTGTATGTATGTGTGTATTGTGTGTTGTCCCTCATCCACTGCATGTTAGTCCAGAACACACTGGGGTAAAAGAGTGAGAGAGTTTTGCCTTTTTTATAGTTGTTTAACCTCTAAAGTTAAAAAGTTGTTTTGAGTGCTCAAAAGATGTAACTGTGTGGTTTAGTCTGCCAAAGCTGTTGCATTAGTCAGTAAGCTGCTCATTCGCACTCACAGATATAATCCCCATACACCCAGCACCTAGAACATCTTCTCTTTTTTCCTTCTTTCTGAACAAACAAAACATGTTTTAGCTCACCATGTTTGTGAAGGAATGCCTTTTATCTTGCAGTTAGTAGAGGTCTGAAGAGAGACTATTGGATTATATCCACTTCAAATAAGTTCTTGGCCCTGTGTATAACCTGTCCATTCCATAGTGTTAGCCAATAATGGAAAATAGGATCCTTGTATGTCATCATGACCTTTTCTGTTGCCTATATTACTGATGTTAAAGGCTTTGTCATGATATTAGTAAAGAATCGGTATCAAGGTGGTCATGTTTTGGTATCATACAACACATGTGTAGGACTAGATTTTGAGTTTCCCTTTAATATTTGAAGATGACACTGTATGTCGGTAATGGGCATAGGACAAAACTCAAAATGTCTACTTCAAGACAATGCTATGATTTCTCTGGAATGTAAAAGATGTGTCTTGTCAGCCTCTGTTCTGAGCATAAATTAGGGTACCAGAGAGTGGTACGATGAGCTTACGATGATAATAGTCATCATCTTATTTAGACTGCAATTATCATTAAAAAACAAGAAAGATAAGAATTTTTTATCCTGAAGAGTTAGAAGAGGAAATGCGATGGTGAGGAAGACAGGGAAAGAAGAGAAAGAGAGAGAGTGAGCCTGATAGCAGGTTTAGTTCATGACCCAGACCCCAAAATGTGGTCCATTAGTACCATTCAAGTCTGCTTGTGTTTTTTGGCAAGTTGAACCACCCTAGAGTTATAAAATAATGATTTGTATTGGTTTGTAACTGATTTGTAACTCTATTGTAACACATTGATGTTCAATGTACCCCTAAAAAGCTGAAATAGGTAGTGCATCCCAAAATTCATTCACCATACCCAGATTTTTAAAATGTATTTATGTATAAGGCAAACTTGTAATACAGTTGAGCAATTGAGCAATGCAATTGAGTGAAAATACACAAAGAGCTATCCCAATACAATGCTATTATTTATTTTCCAGTGTGGTGTTCCGTTTCGATAATCACTGTGTTCCTTAGTACCCTCAGATGGTACCAACCAACCCTCATGGTTGGCTCAAGGACTAGTTCTGTTGAACACTATAGGGCCTACATCTAGTAACTAAATTAATGTAGCCTATTTAGATGTGATGAATGTTTTTGCAGTGCACTACGTGCACATTCATACATACAGTTCCGGGGGAGCTAAGCACCTCTTATCTCAGTCCTAGAATCACCCCTGAAGGTTGAAGTGAAGTTGTTAAGTGGCCAAAAATGAAATGTCACTAGCCAATTTGGAGAATGAAACCACACCTCCTTTAGGACCCACCCAGTGTCCCCTACTCACAGCCTCCATCCCTGTATAACCCCAGATCTCCAGCGCTTGAGATGCAAGCTTAAGTTGTCTGTCCTCTCAGTGCATCACTGAGCTCCGTGGGTTTGCCAGTCTGTTGAGCCAGCCACTGATTTTAGTTAGCGTGTGTGGTGCACCCCTTCCAAATTTACCATGGGAAGCCTAGAGGTAAGACCATTTGAGTCTTAACACCTTGTGTATGGATTTTGTGTGGGTTGGGGCATTGTGTCGTCACTGCTGATATTTTGGTGTATATCCATTCTCCCTCTTTCATCTGAACTATGGAAAGAGGCACTCTAGTATTTATTTTAGTTAAATTGTTTTGCATGTTTGAAGTCTTTTAACTTTAACATGAAGTCTCAAAACTTTAAAATAGATTGGCCTGTTGCATTGGTCTTTTTGGCTTGCAACATTTTCTAAAAGTCATCAAAATCCCAAATCCTCCTTGCCTGTGGTGGTATGTGAGAGTGTTCATTGAAATGCTTGAAATACTGTACTCCCTTTATGTGCTGGCATTTTCATACATCTTTACCCATGGGTTGATCTGGATTACTTACAAGGAGATGGGATTTGACTTGTGATTTAGTAGCATGTGCTACAGCTGACTTGACGTAACCCAACGCCCTTGTGGATGAGTTTGACTGAGTGATGTGACCCCCAGACAACCTTCCATCTGGGAGGCCATCAAACAACTGATCTCCCATCAGCCCTTTTTACTCTTATGTTTGGGCTTCATTTCAGCTCAGAGTTTCCGGTACATTTAAATTTTTTTTTTTGTCAGCCGACTCACTATTGCATTTACTTAATCAAGCATGTAAAGCTTGTGGGGTGGGGGGTAAGCCAATGATGTGGCCAGGAATGTCACCCTGTGCTCTATTGGGGAGGGGGGGGCGGATTGAGGGAGCCACAGCCCCATGTCTTTGGCAACATTACTTTCACCTCACAGGGGCTACATAATGGAGCCTTTGAGACATTGTTCAGGGCAAAGTCTTGTTTACTTCCTGAGTGATGCACTTATGGAGCTGTCTCCCTGCTCCACACCAATACTGGAAATTCTGTTGTTATTCATTTACGCAGTTACACCGGCATCCTCAGTGTGACGTGTCAAAACAAACTCAAAGTCTGGACTGGTCTCTCAGTTCTCCGTTTGTCTGAGTGTTGTAAGTTATGGTTAAGTAATGGTCAAGTAATGGCTTCTACTAGTAATTGTGTTACATTTCCCATCTTTGGCTTTAGACTATAAATAACATTGAGTTAGTGGTATGTCTCATTCTCATTTTAGTTTATTGGACAGTCAAAATGCAATTATTACCATGTCTGTGATGTTTTAGTTTATATGCACTCTAAGTCTAAGTGTGTGAAAAATCTATGATGCTAAATTCTTAAACATGAGGCTCGTAATAATGATAAGCCCATACATTCAGTATGACTTTATCAAAATGAAGTAGTGTTACAGTGTTATTTCTGTAAATAGGAGAAAATAAAGTGTCCTAGATTAAGTCCAAAAAAAATCCCAGCCAATCAGTATGGTACTTTGGGATTATGGAACTGGAAATTATGGAGTAATTTGATTGGCTGTTGAGCATGAAAATGAACAACCTTTTTTTTTTTAATCCACCAAAGCGCTTATCACCCACAGGGCTGCACTGATCGTGATCTCCCCCTATAGGTCTAGTAATGCAAATGCAGGAATGTTTAACACTTACATTTCATATTCATCCTGTCTGAACTAAATTGTGATTGCAACATCAGCAAAGAGTTGAAAGCTGTGGGAGGCCACTGGGCTGCATATTGAGTAGCAGCAGTCTGGAGGATGATGTGTTTGAAATGTGATCTTTGGGGGTCATGACATTCCAAAGGTGAAAGGTTGCAGAATCCATACCCCTAGGTGCTTTGACACATTTCAGAAATGCTTCTAGCACATTCTCTTCTGTCGTCCTGTCCACTAATGTTGCTGTTCTCTCCCTCTTGCCCAGAGGTGCCTAATATTAAAACGTGAGAAATAGCCTCTGTCCCAAGAATTGGGGGCACTCTGTACCCCCGCGTCCAATGCCCACCACACCCCTGTTCTTCCCTCTGTTCTTATTCTCCTGTTCCCTCCCATTTATCCTACACACTTCTCTCCTAATTTCCAATGCACTCTGGGGACTCAGTTGCATTTGGGTGCAGTTCCTAATGCGAAGGCACTCGGTGTGGCTTGGTATGTTAAGGCTTGGTTGTTTGTGGAATGTTGGGAGTCTTTAAAAAGGCCCGTTACTCCACACTGTGTTACATAAGGAAGCAGGCTTGAAACCTGAGTCTCGTCAGTCTTCTCTCAGAAGAAACAGTGCAGATGCACTCATCGTTGTACATGGGCATCAATCTATGATGTCCTATCTTTTTTCACAAGAATATATAAATGTTAATTATGAGAATATACTGTAAATTTAAAAAATACAGATGTGATGGTTCCATATTCTACAGTACTTAGTCCATTTGTGACTCTGTAGTTACTGGTACACATTGGGTTGTTTTAGGCAGGGAACCTAACAATCATGTTTTTAGAGATGTATCACATCATTCCAGAATTCTTAACAAGCAAGTTAATTCTCATTCATTTTATTTGCAAAAACAAGCTCAGTTGTGAAATTAACTGTGTCGTGAGGCGAGAGGTTTAGCGTGAACAAGGTGAAGTGGTGCATAAGCTAAAGTGTGAAAGGTCCCCCGTGTGTGTGTGTGTGTGTGTGTGTGTGTATGTACTTCAGTGTTCTCACTGATGCATTTTTTGTAAATCTGCCTCACTGGGTGACACTTCATTTTATGTTGATATTTGTAAAATGCCACAGAGAGAACTACAACTACACCAACATATTTCAGCTGCTGAAATCTCTGTGAAACAAAACAAGAAGGCTTTTTGTAATGCATAAAGGTTTGCAATGGCTAGACAGAGTCAGGCAGTAGAGAGGCAGTTTCACCTCACCTCATACTGAACTCACACACACATACACTGCTCTTCTCTGTTGTACTTTCTTTCTTTCTTTCTTTCTTTCTTTCTTTCTTTCTTTCTTTCTTTCTTTCTTTCTTTCTTTCTTTCTTTCTTTCTTTCTTTCTTTCTTTCTTTCTTTCTTTCTTTCTTTCTTTCTTTCACTGTCTCTCAATTTGATGTTCTTCTGTCCTGAATGCCAGAGTAATTGTGTCAAGGGCAGATGATTCTCTTCATTATTGGCTCTTGGCTTGCCAAGGGGTGTACCTGTCAGTGCAGGACCGCTGTAGGGGAGAGTGAAGGGTCACGACACCTGAGTTGTCAATCTGAAGGACGCTTCAGCAGATGAATCACCCAGAGTGATACACTCTCACACGCAGATAGACATACATACACACACTAAAAGTTTAGCAGGGTCAAGTAATTTTGACTTCGGGCCATTTTTTCCTAACCCATTGGATGGCGAGCCAGAATGCAAACAAATGAGTTGATGACATGAACACTGCTGTGTCTTTGACTTGATTCTATATTAGAACGTGCCATTGTGTCCTACCTATACCCAGTCATCTGAACAAAATCCATGTTTCAGTCACCAAATATGCCTGTCCTATGCACATCATGTGCTTCTGAGAGCAAATTATGTCTTGAAGATTGTCATTTGTATCCTTTAAAGGCAAAATAATGTCATTCTACTTTGTATGCAGTCTTCCACAGTATTGCAGTAAATGCAGGCTGTAGCTAACCTGAGCTACTAGAAGATGCAAGAAGAACAGGAGATGACCATTCCTACCTCTGGTCTTTTCGTTTCATCTCTTTCATAATTCTTTTTCAGGCTTCATATATCCATAGTTTGTTAGCTACAAACAGAAGCCAACTACGGCAAGTCCTGGAATTGATTCCCATGTTTTCTCTTGCCTGCTCAATCAAAGTAATGTGCCTGCACACATCAAGTAAGCAGCATACTGCTGGAATGATATACATAGGAGAAAACCCAAAGGTGTTGATGCATAGCCAGAATGAAGGACAACTGGATCCGGGGCTACAATTATATTATTTAATTCCACTGCTGTTTACAGATGGAGCAGATGTAATTGCATGTCAGGTCAGTTGTGGTCCACAGGCTGCCTGTTGCCAACTCCTGCCATAGAGGAAAGACTTACAAAACAAGAACAGGCCAGAGATTTTGAAAGATTTTGTCTGTCAACATTACATACTGTTGACAGATTTTTCCTTAAACACCTAGTCAAACATTACTTGTACAACCTATATTTGGGGCTTGACCCCAGTTTTTTTTTTTTTTTTTTTTTTTTTAGTGAACCATTGGCCACTTGTGATGAATGACAGTCCTCTCCCACCTGTGCCAATATTTGAATTCTCTCACCATGTGTGAACCTCACCTATAGCAAGGGCCTCACAAATATGCGCCATCTTTGGATAAGTACCTGCTTGCGCTCACCTTTGAACCAAAAACATCCTACACCTCTGTGCTACGTCGTGGGGAACAACAGGCCTGGGGCACAGTCATACGTCATACTCACTCACCACCCACCCCATCCCCCACCCCCCATCCCCACCTCCTACTCTCCACTCCCGACTCGCCTGCACCTGAGTGCTGCACTGTTGTGTTCCCTGCATGTGTGGGGAAGCTGGCAGCACTGGGAGGCTTCTGCCCAGGACAGCCGAGTTGAGGCAGGCCCCACAGAGACTGGCCCATACTTCTGGAGAGGGAGAGAGAGAGAGAGTGTGTGTGTGTGTGTGTATCTGGCAAGTGCAAAGGGCAGATGGGCCCAGTTGGGTTCTCTCTCTGTCTCTGTCTCTCTCTGTTTAGTTTTCTATTCCTCTTTTCACTCTCTGTACTTTGCCTAATTGCTCCCAGAAACAAATGCTGACAACAAGAACACCTGGGTTTTAAAAGAGAGGAGTTGTAGGGTGTGGAGGAGGGGGGCAGCTAGCCAGGCTGGCAGGGAAGAAGACAGGAGAGCGGAGAGCCTGGCAAGCAGTTGGAAGGGGAGAGGGGAGCCTGATGGGCTGGGGGAAAGGAAAGGAAATGATGGAGGTGAAGAGGCTAGGTCTAGAGAGAGCAGCAGCACAGAAGACAGACAAAACCAAACTGCCCATCTGCAGAGGAGTCAGCAAAGACTGGAAGGGCCCTAGTACCTTTGGGCCATATACAGCTGGAAAATCCTTTCAGATGGTCATCATATTATGGGCAATTATAGGACTCTGTACACTCACAGAGTTCTGATATTGCAAGTAGTAATGGTAGCACTAGAGGAAGCAGTCAAATGTTTTTTTTCAATGTCAGTAAATTTGTGATGAAAAGAGTTTCGACCCCTTTGAGTTGAATACAAAGTCTACGCCCAGTCTGTCTGGTCATACCAGGTCAAGAATCACACCTTCAGATGAGAACAGTCTGCGTGTGTGTGTGTATGTGTGTATGTGAGAGAGAGAGAGAGAGAGAGAGGGAGAGATTCTTGCAATTTTTATGCGCACCCAAATAAGGGCCACACATTGCAGCACATCCGCCCTGCCTGGGGTCAGGGGTCAGCACCTCAGTGGGTGGTGGCCCCTGCCTCCGGGATCCCCACTGGTCAGACATCCCAGGCAGTATGAGGATGAACACGAGTGTCGAAAAGGGGACTTTGTCCCAGATGTGCAAGGCCACGCTCTCACGCCCACCACTTAAAAAAGCTGCAGAGCAACACACACACACACACACACACACACACACACACACACACATACACACAAACAGCAGACACAGCCTCCAGATTGTATTGTTTGTTTTTGTCCTCAGTGTTTTGCTGTTTTTCCCCCTGGTGGTCTCAATGTGATGGTTGCTTAGGCCTTTTCTGCAACGCTATGCGTGTCAAACTCAACTTTTGTTTTTGGACGCCAGTGCTTGGCTTGGCCCGAGATAAATGAGGATTAAGGGTAGAGTGGAGAACAAAAGTTTGCTTGAATGTTTTTTTTTTAGGTTCTTCTTCTTCTTCTTCTTCTTCTTCTTCTTCTTCTACTTTTTTACTTCTTTATCTGCTCTCGGGTGCTCATGGCAGCACACTGCCGTCTGTTTGCGTGTGTCTGTGCCATCACTCCGGAGTGCCATGGCCCTTGGAGGTCTGCAGACTCAGATGGCACTGTGAATGTGTGTGTGTGTGCGCGTGTGTGTGTGTGTGAATGTCTCTCTCTCATCCTCTCCCTCCCTCCCTTATTCTGTGTGTGTTTGTGGATGAATCTTGTGAAAGAAGTTTATAGGACACTCCGGGTCATTTCTCTGTGTCTCAGTAGCATCAGCCTGATGGATACCAGAGTGCCTATACGGGACATGCCTAGTCCACACAAGCGTTTGAACCTACTCACTCATGGTCTCCCCCAGCACACAAGGTGTATTAGATAACTCACACATGGAAACAGATGTCTGTCTCTACGCTGCTCCAGCAACAAGCTCCCTCCGTTCTCCCGCTGTCGAGTCCTCGCTGCGACCGCACGCGGCTCTTTTTCGAAATGCTGGATCAGCAGGCTTTCGTCTGGGTCATCTGCTGAGGCTGCCCCGAAAAGGTCAGAGCGAAGACCATCTGACAGGAACAGATGGGAGTGAGAAAACTTAAAATCAGGCCGACAGGACCAAATGTTTGTTTTGTGCATACAACGGTGATTTCAGTTCACATCAAGTGCGCTCCGGCACGCTCATAGTGCTTAGCCCCTGAGCACTTGCATGCAATTTGATTGGAGCCACACTCGGTGCATTGTGTGAGCACGCTAGTGCACATATCTGTGTCTTTTTTCCCCAAAAATATGTTTGCCATCTGCTCCCTGATTTTCAGGTCAGCCTTTTTTTTGACTTGTTGTCAAACAAGTTTCTTTGGGGCAGTTTTATGCCATGACATTCTGTCAAAGGTTTCAGTGATGTAGAGAATTGCTGCAGAAACTGAAACATGCTATTTGTTTGACTGTAGTTTTATGAAAATCCACATTCGCAGCAATCAGGATATACCCCCAAGATACATACTGTACTTCTCAACTACTTCTCAACAATTGCTCTATTTAATGGTTGATGCTAAATATTACCTTTCTTCCTGATTTTTACCTCGCGGACAAAATAAGCAAAATATCTGGATGTATTTACATTGAAGATTAAAGCCATACTAATTTCCTGCTGTTGATCCATTCAGCATTTTGTTTCCCTCCCCTCCGGCTTCTTACCAAGTTGCACATAGTAACACTGTTTTGGGGTCTGCTTGTGTTCCAGAACGGAGCAGTTCCGGGCGAAGCAGTAAAAAAGGATGAGAACTCTCGGCGAGGCAACTGGGGCAACCAAATCGAGTTTGTGCTCACAAGCGTGGGCTATGCTGTGGGCCTTGGCAACGTCTGGAGGTTCCCCTATCTCTGCTACAGGAATGGAGGAGGTATGGTGGCCAGCTCAAGAAAAAAAAAAAGAAGAAAAAAAAAGGAAGGGGAAGAGACAATGTTGTGATGTCAAATGTTATTGTCAGGAAGCAGATGGTTTATTTTAGGGGCCAGCGGGTAGAGAGAACAGTGAGCGTGGCTGTACAGAACATAGAACATGGCTGCCTGTTTCACCACTTTGGTATGCTTGTGCTTTTGCAGCCTTGCCAAAGTATTTGGGTTTTAGGCTCAAAGACAGTTCAAAATCCAGATGAATTGTCAGTGTTCCATACTTATCTTAGTACACTGTCCATATATGGACACTGGTGTTATGTTGTTTTCGGACTCAGAGCAGTAGAATTCTGGTGTAGCTCAAGGAGCAGCAGTTATAATGACAAATGGACTGCCTTTGCTCTCTGGACACCGCCTCACACCCTTCGCTCACTCTTAAAATCACAGGCTGTAGGATGCAGTGCTTGAGACTGGCTATGGGAGAGTTTCACTTGGGCCATGATCAGTCCAAGATGACAAAACACATTCACCAGTTTCACCTAGAATCTGCTTCTATTAAGAGACTAAGGAGAGTTTACTTGCTTAACTGAACTCCTCTGTGTTGTATGGGCTACTATGCATGTCTCATGTGGTTCAATAACCACAGAGTTTGTGTTCACACTTCATTCTTCCAGGCTCTAGGATGTTAATGTACCACCTAAAAGCTGTGTACATAACTTAATGATCATTCTTGACACATAACCATCTTTTGGATAGGGTCAAATGTATAACATGATCTGTTTTTTAACTGCGGGATCCTATTGCTTCCTTTCCAGGGGCCTTCATGTTCCCATACTTCATCATGCTGGTGTTCTGTGGCATCCCCCTGTTTTTCCTTGAGCTTTCCTTTGGTCAGTTTGCTAGCCTGGGCTGCCTGGGTGTCTGGAAGGTCAGCCCCGTGTTCAAAGGTGAAATTTGCCTTCTTTATTTCTACACCCTTCTGGGTGATGCTGCATGTTCTCCAAGTCTGTTTTGACCATTTTATTTTCATATAGCCACTCATTAATTTGCAATTGTAAAATAGACAAAATCAGTCATGATTTCATCATCAAATTGTTTCTATTTACCTCTTGTCACTAGTATCTCTTAAATCTTAATTTCTGCTGTCCTGGACCCCTATTCTGTCTTTCTCTTTCTCTCTCTCTTTCCCTCTCTGTCTCTCTCTCTCCATCATAAGGCGTGGGCTATGGGATGATGGTCGTCTCTACCTACATTGGAATCTACTACAACGTGGTCATCTGCATCGCTATCTACTACTTCTTCATGTCCATGACCAACCTCCTGCCGTGGACTTACTGCAACAACCCCTGGAACACCCCAGACTGCAGTGGTGTCGTGGGCAGCCCCCGCCTCAATAGCACCCTGGCCAACGTCACCGCAGCCGTGACTGAGGTGGTCAACCGCACCAAGAGGACCAGCCCCAGCGAAGAGTACTGGAGGTAAGTTTATTAGGTCTGTTTATTAGGTGGTGGGTTCAATGAACTCCTCACAGAGTCTAGTCACATGAAAAAATGGTGTAAGTGTGTATGTTTGTGTGTGTGTGTGTTAGTCTTAACTACTGCAAGTGTCTGATCGATAGAACAGGAGTGAATTAGGCAGAGGTCTGATAAGGCTCGCTTGTCTTGGACTAAGTCCCCCTGGATTCAGACCAGCCGGTCACTTAAGGTCACCCAATTGGCCTCAATTAGGTGAAACACTGCCAGAGACAACTGTATTCTGGCAAGGCCACCCTCCTGTTTGCCAGCACTCTTAAGTCTACAGTGGACAAAGTCCAAGTAGCTGATGCTGTTTATTTCTTGGGTCATATATACTACAGATGTTGGAGGAATAGCCAGTTGAGAACAGTGGGACATGACAGTGAAGAAGACCTGTAGTTTTCTTCAGATCCTAAAACAAATATTGTTTTATGGAATAAGGTCATTAAATGTTCGAAGCTTGGTTTATGCTTGTTTTTTTGTTGTCACAGAGAGCCTGTGAGCCTTGCGTGTATTATTGTGCCCTGCCTTTCTTTTGATATGTTGTAATTGGCTCTTGAGCTCATGCGAGCTGAACTAGGTTCATGATGAATGCAGTCCGTTCATAAAGCACTTGTGCTTCGGCGGCTATACAGACGGTTTACGCCTTGCCCTCACGGCCATCTTGTCACCACGCTAAGAATGGCTCCACTGTTCGAGTGTCCGATCAGCTTAAGGAATCCATTGTGGGGAGGGTTGTTTTGCGATTGCGCTGTGGTTGTTTTTATTTTCTTTATGGGCCACAGACGCATCTCAGGACCGACTGACTGCCCATTAATAAATACCCTCGGGGAAAACTTGGAATAGTGCCTTTGTGTCTCCCAGATTGTGATATTTTATGGGTCCTGTCACACTGAAAAGTGGTGTCATTAAAAAGCTATGTGTAGTAAATGTTGGTTGAAAAAACTGAAAATGACATTGAGACAGCTGCGCAGTTGTATTAACTTAATGTCAGAAATGCTTACAGCCTTGCCAGATATTCTCTGAAATCAACTAGCACCAGACTGGCTCTCCTGTTGCAACACATTCTACCGTGTGTCTTATTAACTACAATGCAAAGCTGCATTCAGGAGGACTTGAAACCAAAAGTACCAAAAGCAGCTTTCCATGTAAATACTGTTTATTTTTTCCTACAGAAATTACGTTCTAGATATTTCTGACGGTATTGGGAACTTTGGTGAGGTGCGCCTGCCCATCCTGGGCTGCCTGGCCATCTCCTGGCTGGTGGTCTTCCTCTGTCTGATTCGAGGAGTCAAGTCATCAGGCAAGGTATGCAGGGGGAAGCCCTCTGGAGCGGTTCTTGGCTTCTTTCTACACCCTCCCCTGGCGATGCACCTGCTTCCTGTGCAGGCTGCGCTATTTTACCATACTGTGTTTACTGTGGCTAGTCATGAACCGGAGCTGCAGGGAGCGAGACTTTTATTTGCTGACGTGTTTGGGGCTCGCTGTTGCAGGTGGTGTACTTCACGGCGACCTTCCCCTATGTGGTGCTGACTATCTTGTTCATCAGAGGAATCACGCTGGAGGGGGCCATCAGCGGGATCAAATACTACTTAACTCCACAATGGCAGAAAATTCTGGATGCAAAGGTAGACTTCCTCTGTTTTTTTTTCTCCTTTCACTCTCTTTCCATCTATCTTTTTGTCTCTGGATTTCTTTCTTTCACTCTCTTTCTCCTTCTCTCTGTCAGTGACTCAATTCTATTCACGGTCATGTTTCCATGTTTCATGACATTTCATACACTCATAAATAAGCATCTTAGGTGTCGTATCAAAATGATATGTCCGTATGATATGTTGATTTAAACTAAATCTTCTGCTCTGTCAGGTGTGGGGAGATGCCGCCTCTCAGATCTTTTACTCTCTTGGATGTGCTTGGGGTGGACTTATCACCATGGCATCATACAATAAGTTCCACAACAATTGTTTCAGGTACAGCATGGTCTCTCTCTTTCTCTTTCTTTCTTTCTCTCTGTCTCTCCCAGTTTGGTAATTATGAGATTTACTTGACCCAGACTTGTCCCAGCGACACAAAGTTGTTTTCATTTTACATGTTGCTTTATAGACACTACATAATTTGCTCTAGGGCATTTTGCTGTCTGTCACGAGGCAATCATGGTGTGTCAGGCAGCCCGAGAAGAGAGGAGAAGAGAGGAGAGGCGAGGAGAGGAGGGGGTTAAGGGTTTAAGACTGGCAGCCGTTGTTGTGGGTGCACTGCAGTGTGCAGAGTCTTCTGGGTCAGAGCCTTGGGTGCTGTGTACTGGAAAAGCAGAGTCACTCTGATTGCTCCTCGGCTCTCTGGATGTGTGGAACTCATTTGCTCTGCAGTCCCAATCCAAATCCTGCTCTGCCCCTCTGGTTGTTTGCCACAGCTCCACCTGCTGGTGGCTGTGTTTTTGTCTCACCTCATTTGCAGTGTGAATAAGCTGCTCATCTAGTTGACCCGCTTATAGAATAAAACACATTTCTTCCCATTTCATGTTCGCCTGCAGCAATGTGTTATATAAGATCCATAGTTTTGAATGGGGCCTATATTTTTGAAGTAACATGCTGAGTCAGTTTTGATTAAGATCACAGTTTTAGCACCAGCTTTGTGTCGGACCTGTAAGAAGGTTCCCACACTTACGCTCTCACTGTCCATCAACAGGGACAGCATCATCATCAGCGTGACCAACTGCGCCACGAGCGTCTACGCCGGCTTTGTCATCTTCTCCATCCTGGGCTTCATGGCGCACCACCTGGGCGTGGGCGTGTCAGAGGTGGCCGACCAGGGCCCCGGTCTGGCCTTCGTGGCCTATCCAGAGGCCCTCACACTACTGCCCGTCTCGCCTCTCTGGTCCATCCTCTTTTTCTTCATGCTCATCCTGCTTGGCCTGGGCACTCAGGTAAGGCTGGACACAGGGCTGGCAAGAGCAGTGAAGTAGTACACTATGCTAAGTTAAACATCCCCTAACTCGCAGCACATGTATTGATCAACACATCCCACGGGAAATGGTTTTGATGAGTAAGATGTATTGCTATGTTTACCATTCAGTATGTACAAACTACAAAATTAAATTTAACTGGATGATATGATGCTCATTTTTGTATTGAACATGAATTAAAAGCAATAATATAAGGCAGTAGATGTGTCGTATGGATGTATGTATCCTCACTGGATTGATCCAATGCCTTTCTGTAGTTCTGTCTTTTGGAGACCCTAGTCACCGCTATCGTGGATGAGATTGGCACTGACTGGATTATGAAGAACAAAACAGTCGTCACACTCGGAGTGGCCATCGTAGGATTCCTTCTGGGGGTGCCATTGACGACACGGGTGCGTACATGAACACTCATACACACACACACACACACACACACACACACACACACACAATTTAGTCCTTACATTCACTTTCTCTCCCACACACAATACTTTCTGTCTTTGATGTGCACACCCCCACCCACACACTGACTGATATACATGTGTCATTTTGTCTCTGTGGTGCAGGCAGGGATATACTGGCTTTTGCTCATGGATAACTATGCGGCTAGCTTCTCGCTGGTCATCATCTCCTGCATCATGTGCATCTGTATCATGTATGTCTATGGTAAGTCATCTGGGTAATTTTTCTGTGTCATACTGTATCTGTGGTTAGTCCACCCTCTCCCGAATACATGCTTGTGTGTGGTCAAATGTCTTGTCACACTACATCTGTGCAAGAGTGGATTTGTTGAGGTCATCACGTGGTCACTCTCGCACCATCTGTCACCTGCACAGGGCACAAGAACTACTTCAAAGATGTGGAGATGATGCTGGGCTTCCCCCCTCCAATCTTCTTCAGGGTCTGCTGGCGATTTGTGTCCCCCATCATTATCTCTGTGAGTACAGAGTAGAGATACAATAAGCACCTCCAGAATCAAATAATCTTTGTTATTATTAACCTCCGAATAACTACCACCCAATTTGAATGGCTCTCATGAAGTTTGGTTGTCTTTCTAAACTTTGTTCTTTTCCTTTTGTCAATTTGTCCACTTCTGCAGTTCATCCTGATCTTCACCGTGATCCAGTACAGGCCTATCACCTATGGTGATTATGTTTACCCGCAGTGGTCTCTGGCTATTGGTTTCCTGATGGCTCTGTCCTCAGTGGTGTGCATACCCATCTATGCGCTCTACAAGATCGCCATGATGCCTGGTTCCACCTTCTGGGAGGTATGATGAAGCCAGAACTCCATTAGGGGCTGGTCCATCAGACTGGATGGATCTTCACCTCCAAATTCACTCGTTACCCCTTTGGATTGATACATCTTGACCATTGTGACATGCCTCATTCAAGCATAGAAAAAGTATAGAAAATTGAGGCAGCATGCTTTTGGAGCAAGCATTCAGTGTGAACGCCACCTAAAGCAACCCAAGATTCACATTGTTGCTTACTCTCCGTATTATTTTGTCCTGATGTCTTCCTTTCTTACCACTTTTTTTTCTTTCTTTCTTTCCATCTCTTAGCGGTTGAAGAACTCCCTGAAGCCTGACCCCACCTGGGGCCCTGCCCTGCAGGAGCACCGCAAGGGCCGCTACGCCTCGGGGCCCGACGGTGTGGAGGTCTGCCCCCTCAAGGAGGACCTGAAGGAAAAAGAGAAGGAGGAGGAGAAGGAGAAAGAGAAAGAGAAGGAAAAGGAGCCTGAGAACGACAAAGAGAAGGAGAAGAAAGAGGAGATCAACGTCACCATCCAGGGCAGCAATGGCTCTACACACAACCCCACGCCTAGCGCATAGAGCCACTGGGCGCGGCGTGGGTGCGGTGTGGCCCCGGCAAGGCCCTGGCATGGCCCCGGTACAGCTGCTCTCTCTCTCATACGATGCCAGATCACCATGCTGGGCATCCCCAGGCCCACTGCAGCAAAACCTTTACATATTGTAAGGGCTTTCTTACTTTTAACCTCTAGTGATACGAATTGGTTGCCATCCAAAATGTTTTCGTTTTTCCTGGTTTGGTTTGCATAATTTAATGCAGGTTTTTTTGTATAAAAAAAAAAAGAAAATGGATAAAGACGGAATGCATGCGTGAGCATATGCAAGAGGTAGAAAAGAGGTGTTGCATACCTACTGTATGTATATTCTGTAGCACAAGTGAGTTGTTTTTTTTATTATTATTATTACGTTTCATAATCTACCATTTAGGCAGTGATAGCAGTAGTAGCACAAATCCCAACAGCAGCGACAGCAGCTTGTGGAAGTGACAACTTGTACCTTAAACAGCAATGGGTGCTGGTCAGTTGAAAGGTGGAAACCAAATTTTCTTTGTGTCAGCACAAGAACCACACTCATTGCATCCCCGTACGGATTGTAGTCTGTTTTTTTTTTTTTTCACCCTGTGTGTTGGCCAGCTACTTTCCAGGGTCTGACTGTACAGTACTTTTGAACCCCGGCTTTCATGGCGTCCTGAACAACCAGGACCACAGCGGCTAAGCAGAATTGGTGTTTGTGATCCCAATTTTATTTTATCTATGATGTAGCAATCCATAAACAAGCACAAAACATTGACTCAGTCGTCAAGATTATACAAAGGTTTCTTGGCTTTGGCCTTTTAAACAGTAGCTTCACTCATCCAAGCACATGGTCGATAAATACCCATTCTCAGGGTTCTACATACTAATTAAATCCATTGTTCCATTTTGTAATCAATTCCAAGTTGGTTTACTCTCGAGTCTAAAGTAAACAGGGATGAAAGTGCAGTTTGTGGTAGGGGTTTAGCTGCAGCACATTACGGTAAGTGCCAACTTGACCTAGTCTTCCAGTTATCAGTGTATGAGGTACATACTGGGGTTTAGCTTTGAAGGAAGTATTTGACTGATGGACGGTCTAAAGAACAGCTTGAATGCCTGTGTGTGTATAAGCAAACTGATAAGGTGGCTTTGGTTGCATGCTGTGTAATTTTGGCCGTCACTGGGGAGGCGTAGGAGGCATGTTACCAAAAACAAGTTCAACGTGCACACGCTCTTCTATTGATATGGCCCAGCTTGAGGGCATGATGTTTGTAACTGCGTCTCTGTCTTTCCTTCCACTGAGAAAGCATGTACTTGTTCACCTGTCAGCCAACAGCCATGGCTTTGGAAATTGAACAACCTAGTCAAAAAAGCCAGGTTAGGTGAGATGAGAGGGCATCAATCAGTTCTAATGAAATAGTCAATGTACATTGCTGTTGCATCATGCGCTCAGTCATTTTGTTGTTGTTGTTGTTGTTGTTCTCACGGTATTATGAAGTAATAATGTCCACTTTTGTGGGGAAACTACATTAGGACTACAGCATGTTCAGAAGAACAGTAACGCTTACCATTCCTCATCCATGGCTTGATTTGTCTTTTCATTTTACTTTGTTTTAAGGAGGGAGGGATTGGGGGGGGGGGTGATATAAAGTGGAGTCAGCCCAAAGATTTCTTCTTTAGGCAAAATCTCTCCATGTTTAGACCTTGGGTTGTGGTGTATGTAACAGACTGCTGGAATAGGTTATTGCTGTGAAGCCTCTCCTCTTTTTTTGTCTCCCATAAACCCCCCCTTTGCACCATGCCATAGAGCTGCAATACAGGGGCTCTGTTAGTGATGTGGTCTGAGTTAAGGCCGCCAAATGTGAAAAGAGAGAGAGAAAGAGAGGGAGAGGTAGACCATGCAATGCAGCTGCTATAGGACTAGAGAACTATGAACTGATTTAAATGACCGTTTTTAATCTTATAACAGCACATCTCTGTATATAATATTCAGTAGCCATGTAACTGACTGCATAAAGGTCAGTATCCTCTGGTAGTAGTGGATGTTATCTGTACATTTTTATGAAGTGTATCTCTATGGAAGTATCATGACAAGTTATCTCAGATGTCTAAAATATGAATGCAAAATAATCATTAAAAAAAACAAAAAACAAACAAAACAAAAACAAACATCAACAAAAAAAAAAAAAAGAACTCGCAGTCCAACAGGAGGCATCGGACTCTCAGGGGAGTAGTTAGTGGTTTGACTCTTTGTTTCTTTTGAACTCAAGAAGCACAACACTAGTTGTAAGTAGAGGCCAAGAGACTCAAGCTTTACTTCAGATTGGGAGAATCCAGAGTGAAGGAAAATGAGAGCGGCTTTGTATCTTTTTGGACCGCGTGTGTATGTGTATGTGTGTGTGCGTGTGTGTGTGGGTGTTTGTGTGTAGAGGTCCTGGGGGGCACTTGAGGATGATATTAATGGCATTTTTTATACTTGCCCTCATTGTTCTGGAAAGCACAAATAATCTGGGCTGTGAGCAGCCAGTGCAGAGGAGATGCAACAGGATAAGGCCAGTGTACAGAGCCTTCATGGTATTACAGTGTTCCGTGTCCACTGTGGTGACGACACGTTGGGTCTGCTGCCTCTGGTAGAAGTCAGAAGGTTCGCTTGGGATTTCTTTTCCTCTCCTTTAAATTACAGGCAAGCTGTTCACTTGCAATCCTACTTTTAACTAGAGTAGCGATGTGGAGAATCATTGCCATGCAATTGCATCCTAGTCCTGCGCTGTTCTTTTTGTCCTGGTACTTTTTTTCCTTGGCTGTCAGTTTCTTGTACAGTAATGTAAAAAAAAAAAAAAAAACCATTCATGGGACCGGTGTATGTATGTGTTCCTTGTTTTCACTGGGGGCAGGTTGGTCAACATTACTTTGGGGGGAGGGTAAGGGGAGGCCATTTGTTTTGTTTTTTTTTCCTTTTTAATTTTTTGCTCTAGTAGTGATGTTACTGGTGTTCAGTGTAATATGTGCTTTGTGTAGTTGTTATCCTACTGCTGACTCTAAGGTTAGTTCAGGATAGTATCAGTATAGACTTCATGTAATTCTAATCAAAATGTAACTATTCATGTTGTCATTTAACAAACAGTCTACCTTTTTGTTTTTTTTAAGTCCAGACACTAAAAACATTTTCTTTCTGTCTTATTTTAACATTTTTTATCCATGTTCAGTTGTTCTAAAAGCCAGCTGATATCAAAAGTATTGCCAAACTGTGGATTGAAACTTGAAATACAAAGGAAGTCTTTTTAACAGTGTGGTGTACAACAGCTCCTGCGACTCCAGTGCAATCCTATTGGAGAAGCACTGGAAAACAGATGTGTGGATGTAGATTACCAGCCAACAGTGTTATACCTCCTGCACAGTACAATTGCAGTCTCATAGCACTGAAGTTAAGGGTGGGGAAGTTCCACTGAAAAATGTCAGCAAATACATCCTGTTTTTCTGACATCAAAGGTCCACTGTACTTTGTCAATACCTGTACTTTAACTTACATGCTCTGAGCAAATTGGTGCATTAGAGATCAATTAATGCATGTTTGTCAAATTATCTTGACATTAATGCCATGGTTCAAACAAACCAGGTAAAGTGGGGCTTTAATGTAGCAGTATTAACAGGAAGAATTTAATCACGATCTTTGTTGTAAGGAAACCCCTCTCATTAAAACAAGATAATTTGTGACAAAATATGTATTCATGGGCAAGTTGAAGTAGCCTACACTTCCATGTGTACAGTGAACTGGAAAAAAAAAACTATTCCTCCATTACCTCACTGTGTGTAGTGTGTGAAACATTTCACCAGCTCTCTAACCTGACAGCATATTTCTACTAAAACTGTGAATTCCCACAAGGTTCTTCTGTTAATCAAACAGAAAACTCTGTGCACATTTAACTATAATACTGTCTCATTACCCTGTATCAGCACTTTAAAATACATCACATCTTAATCTCCAAGCAAAAGAAATTAAGACTCCCAGAAATGGTTCTTTCCCTCTTGTTAAAAAATGCCTTTACAAATGGTTTGTGTACACTACTGTATAAGTATTGGTAGGGCATTTTGTGATGCCAGTGTAAGTCAATGTGATGGAGAAAACAAAGCACACATGGAACAGAACAGAAGTTTTATCACATATATCTAACCATGTCTTTTGAACCTTAGGGCCAAATTGCATTGAAATTGTCTTAGTCATGTCAGCTGTATATCTTAAAATGCTCAGTTACAAATGATAAATAAAGTTTATTTTAAAGATCAGTTTTGGTCATTTTTTTTTCTTTCAGTGTCTCAGTACCTGTACTGTTGAGTTACTCAGTTAGGTTCAGTACCTGTACTGGTGAGTTACTCAGTTAGGTTCAGTACCTGTACTGTTACTGTCAACCTGTACTGTTAGGTTACTCAGAAAATCTGAATCTCCAATGGTTAGGTACTCCAAGATACAACTTTAATCAAAACCTTGGAATGTAAAATATGAACATTGGTCCTCAATTTATCCACAATGCCACTGTAAACTGTCTCAAAAGGTGCACACTTTCGGTAGCATGTTTTGGGATTTTCAAGCACTACCTGAATATGTTTTGTCCAAGCTTAACCTTATGACAGTACTGCAGGCTATGATCACACATGCTATGATTAGCTGCTAAAGCATACATAACCTCAAATCAAGATCACCAGACAACACTATGTGATCTCAACAGAAGAAGATATGAGAAGAACACCATATTCAGATTTGCCTGGCTTAAGTGTTAGCTGATGGAAAGCCCATCTAGGGCTGACAAATAGTGTAATATCAAGTTTCTGCAAGGTCCTCGGATAAAATTATGAAGTCCTCAATTGCGCTTTTCCTGAATGCAAAAATTGTAGGAGAGTTAAAAAAAATGCAGTTTTACCATAGTACATTTTGAGGTTGACAAACTAGGTGGTGACATTATTATTACCTCCGTCAAGGAGGTTATGTTTTCACCGGCGTTTGTCTGTTTGTCTATGAGCAAGATGGCTCGAAAGTTATTGCATGGATTTGGATGAAATTTTCGGACAATGTGGGTATTAGGACAAGGAACAGATGATTAAATTTTGGTGGTGATCCGAAACACTGTCTGGAATTTATATTAGATCAGTGACCCTATATTACCTTGGCGGAGGTCTGCGCTCTCCAAGAGTTTTTCAAGTTGTATGGCATTTTAGCATAGAGAAGAAATCTAAGCAAATTACTGAGTTTATTGTCATATTTATTCACATTCTATCAATTCACAATTGCACATTTACAAAAGAATCTCATTCTGATTTCACACATCACACATGCCTTATTATAGCTTGTGGTTCAATAACTAATGTACCATTTTCATGTTAAACAATGTTAGCAGTGCACATGGAAAATCATTTCTCTGTCTGCAATGACAGTGAAAAGCGTGTTTCAACCCAAACAACCTACTGCCTACTCAACAGCAAACCAACACAAACGCACTGTACTGTTCATTGGGCACCTGAATGTATGGTGGGAAAAACATGTAAACTTCCTGACTGCTCAATGCAATGTCCCTTCAGGGCTCATCCAGGGTCAGGAGGGACTGACCAGTCTGTCCAGCTGAGACAGGCCCAGGCGTCTGGCCACACTCTGCCCCTTGTTGGCTGGTTTTTGGGACACAGGTGGGCAGGGCACCAGGTGTTCCGGGGACAGTTCTTTAGCCGGACAACCAGCCATGACTTTGGTGGAATGAGAGAGTGGACGTGTACTGGCATCCCTGCAAGATGGCCGCACATCCTTGCCAGACCAAAGTGACAGCTGGTCAAGTTTGTCACACACCAGGTTAGCATCCACAAGGTGACCGCCCTGTTGGTGCTCTCCCATGCCCACACGCTGCCTGATCCCCAGGTCTGAGGGACTGGAGGATGGGGAGGAGACCAGGGGTGCGAGGCTAGGTTCCCCAAGTCTGGAGCCCCTACGTCTGAGATGGGGAAGCAGAGCGTCAGGACTGCAGACCCTCTCCTTCAGCCTCTCTGGGGCCTCTGAGGTGGCCGGCCCTGGGAGGCAAGCAGAGGGGTTCGGGCTCGGGGGTCGTCCAGGTATCCTGTGTGGATGGGGAGCACTGAGCTGTTCTTCAGGAGTGAAAGTAGGCAGTTTCTTAGATGAGGGAGGCCTGGGAAGGAACTTTGATGAAGCTGACGGCGGCACTGGATTATGGCACATCCTAGCACAATCACGATCACAATCACAATTACGATCACGGCATCCTGTCCTCTGTCTGGAAGAAACAGCAGCGCTCAGGTTAATTATGACCACCACCTCCACACAATCACAAAATAATCGCCACTTAAAAAAATAATAATGACGATATAATAAATAAATTATTTAACAATAACAATAATAATAAATAAATGAATGAATGAATGAATTCCCTCTTGCACTCTTTGAGTGAAGGTAAAACAGCATCAGGCTTGCGATAAGCCAGGCGTCTCACCTGGAGAGTGCCTGAAGCCCCTGAGACGCAGCCTTATCAGGGGAGGCCGAGCAGTGCATCAGGGTCTGCTGCTCCAGGTCCATCTGGATGACTTTCCTCTCCTCTCTCAGCTCTGCAGAAGCCCCATAAGGGATGGCGAGGGGTTGGAGGTGGGGGGGTTATGAGGGGTAGAGGAAAGGAGAGGAGAAAAGACAACACAGCACATTCTTATAGTCATTACTGTCACATTAGCCAGCCTTTCACAACAGCCCCAGCTCCTCACCACGATACCCCCATGACAGACAGGCAGCCCATCCAGCTCCTATTTCATTTCCCCACTCTGTGGCAGAGAAGGGGAGCACACACAAAAAAATCCATTAAAATGAAAAACTAATTTCACTCTCTCTTTTTTTCCCTACCCTTTCTCCCTGAGATTGCTACAATAGGCTGTGTCTCTGGCAGGTTGACAAGCTCTTCGTTTGGTCACATTAGGAGCCAAAGAAGTGCTGGCGTGCTGACAGGGCGCCGGCTGAGACCGCCGACAGCTCAGAGATGCGCGCAGGCCAGGGCCGCGCTGAGCCCCGGTAATGAAAGATCGGAGTTGGAGATCCACAGACAGACAGACAATGGATCCAAAGGCTCAGCGTGGAAGGGGCAAGAGAGCCTCGGGGAGGCTACGGTCTGGAATCCTAATAACACTCAACCAGTTGAAACACTTTGGAAAGGGGCATGCAGCTTACAATGACTGTTATTAAGTCATCGGTAAACGAGTGTGGCATGTTGTGGCATTTTCTGCAAATGTTCATAACAATACAATATATTTTTTCCCCACCACACACTCATACAAACTAGAGAATACCTTTCTTTATATACAAAATATGTGTACCAGTGTATACTCTCTTCAGTAGTAAACCACTAGAGGGTACTGAAACCCAACAGAGACAGGGCCACTCAGACACATGGGTGCCTAGACACACAGACAACTCACTGACAAAAGACAATGGAATTCATGCACCCAGTGGAAGTGTAAGGATTTTATGATGTTAAAGCAACACTACAGAGTTTTTGGTGTGAAACTAGCTACCTAAAAGGCACAAAACCCTCTAAACATTTCCCTTTTTGGCTCTGCTAAAAGTCAGCATGTGATGCTGTAACTAGGGTTTCTTTTACTTTGTGCCAGTTTCCAACCCTCCACCCAGAACTGCACAAAGAATATCCTGGATGGCTGGTGGGGATAACACTTGTGTTTATCCACCCCTCACATTCATTTTGAGACGGCATTAAAAAAAATTGTCTGTTTAAAAGGAATGGTGGTGAAAAGTTACATAGTGTTGTTAACATGGAGGAAAGTCAATTCTGTAGATTAGAGAGATCATGTGGCACAGGTGGCCACTAGCCAGTCTAAAAGCTGGATACTAATAAACGTGATATAACCTGATGATAGTGATTGTAGACAGGGCTGAGGTTTGGACCACAATTGCGGTACGGCTCACTTACCCGTCACAGTGGGCTCCCGGAGTTCACCATCTGCCTGGCTGTAATGGGCCTGCTCCACACACTCCTACAACACATCACAAGCAGCAGACCTCTGGAGTCAGGAGTGCTACACTAGCATAGTAGCCTTGCATTCACCTCACAGAAAAAACCAATACTGTCAAATGGTTCCCCCATAACAGATATATAAAAAAAGGAGGCAGTGAAAAGGGTAGGATTACGAGAAGGTGTCCTAAGGACTCCTCACTGTGGGGCTATTTCTGTGCTGGATATGCATACTCTATCATTAATCTAAATACACATTCATACCACATATACACACTCTCACACACAAACGTCTGCCGCTAATGCAGCGTGTAGGCAAAACCACTAAATGATTCCCCAGCAGTGTTTCATGAGTATCTAGACTCCTATAACTACGGCTTCTGACATCCACAGGCTCGACCACAGCTCGACCGAGACAGACGCGAGCGAGCCAGCGTGTCCGACACACTATATCACCGATGGCAGCCTGCTTCATTAAACCCAACAGAAGCCTCTCTGCCAGTCTCTGCCTTTTTATTTGCTTTGAGGTATTTGTGTGTGTGTGAGAGGGCATCTGTGAGTGTGCGAGGTTATTTGTGTGTGTGTGAGGGCTTGGGCCTGCCAAAGACGTATCACGTCTGCCTGTGTCATGCCTTGGCCGTCTGGCAGCGGGGTGTTGAGTACGCAACGAAAGATGGCGTGGAAGGCCCATCTCGGCTCTTCGCAAAACAAACAAACACAAGCCGGGAGCCATCTCTACGCCTAGGCGAGCCTGTTCATTTAAGACGTGTGGTCTCACGAGGACGGCGGTGTTCGTAGAGGGGAAATTTGGCATGAAAGGAGAGAAGCACCATTTACGTGAGCCCACGGGTAGAGGAATGAAGAGGGAGACTGGAGCAGAGTGCATTTATCGCTCTCCCTCTCACACAAGTAAAACAGCCTATAACTCACTTCCCATGGCCATAAAGAGAGGAAGGCATCTCTGCCTCACTCTCGTCTCAAAGTCAGTGGACTGTTTTTAGGCTATCTTAAAATGCTGCGCTAAAAAGACAAACTGAAAATATTTTCCAAGAGTTGATCATGGAGACACTTGAGAGCCAATGTTCTCGTTAAGTTTTTTACACAAGTGGATAATTCAAACAGGAAATCTGGCCGAGGGGATTTCCAAAAATATCATAAAAGCCATAAATGCAAAAAGGATGGCAAATGACCATCTGGCAGGGGTCGCAGTCTTTACCCTATGCAAATATCAGTGTATGACAACTGTTTCTGATTTAAGAGAAATGCCTCATATACTTTATATAGGCACAGACCTAAGAAGACGAGTGTGTATATGTCTGTCTGTGAGAGAGTCTGCATTGTATGAATCCAATTACAAAAGTGAAATTACACTTGCAAATTACATGCAAATTGTGCTGTCCATGTCCAACAAAATGCCATTTGTATGACGCAAATGATTATGTGAAAAAGTTCATCAAATTAGTTCCACAACCAAGAAGAGTGAACGCTCAAATGTTATGTAATCATCATTCACATCATACCATACCATGGCATTGTGTTGCTGTTATAGATGGGACAGTTTTGCCTGGAATAGATTTGTCAGATTATCAGTGTGTCAGTATGTGTATGTGTGTGCATGTGTGATGTACAGTGTGTGTGTATGTAGGCATGTGTGTGCATGTACCTATGCACATGTGTCAGTATTTGTATGTGTGTCCATGTGTGATGTACAGTATGTGTGTCCATAGGCATTTGTGTGCATATACCTATGCATATGTGTGATGCATGAATGCTTGCCTGTGTATATGTGTGATGTGTGTTCATCATGCCCAGTAAACAGGGGGAGTTGAGAGTATGTCTACCGTGTTTTATTAAGTGTGTGTGTCTGTCTGTGTGTGTGTGTGTACACTTGTGCGCATGTGTGTGTGGGTGTGCATGTGTGGGTATGTGTGTATGTACGGTGTGTGCCAGACACGAGGAGATAGATCCCCCATCTGCTTGGCAGCGAAAGAGCCCACATCTGTTCTTTGGCTGTGTCCTGACTCCTGAGCCAGTACGGAGGGGAGATGAGGGGAATGGGTGTGTGTGTGAATGGGTGTGTGTGTGTGTGTGTGTGTGTGTGTGTGTGTGGGGGGGGTTCTTGGGCACAGGCGCTACAGCAGCAGAGTAGAGAGAGAGAGTCTGCTCACTACAGTAAAGGTCTGGAAAGGCCCAGAGTGAGCAAGAGAGCTTAAGCAAGCGAGTAACTTATGGCAATGCGCTTTCACAATGTGCACTTGGCCGAGGGAACGGAAAAAAAAAAACCTGACCCCTCCACGGGCTAAATTTATACCAGGGCCCTGATGAACGACTCTTAAGCAGGAACATCTGGCGACGTGCAGACCAGGAACACAATAAGGTGCTGACTTACTGCGTTTCATACGGAAGGAGGCAGCAGTGTTTCCAGACGGGGGCAGAACCACACTTGAATAGCTTCGAGGGGACTTCAGTGGGCCACAACAACAACTACTTGTTTTATAGCCAACAGATGGGAGTTAGGATCTAAAACTAAGTGACCACCAGTGAGAGGTAAATCTCGGGGGATTTTCTAAAGAGACTGCGTGCCGTTGGCAGCCTGCGAAGGCTTAGGCCGCCCTCCGTTTTGCTATCTCTTCTTCCGCACTGGCCAGCCACGGGGAAACGAGCGAACGCACATGGAAAAACAATAAGAGGCCAGTTGCCTGGCCCAGCGCTGCCAAAAAGTGACCTTTAGTAGTTTTGCCTGTGCTCAGCAATCTAAATGCTCTCCCCTGCTACAGTTCAAGAAATAATGATAAAAACCTAAAAAAAACCTAACCTAAAAGAGGACATTCTCTCAAGTATCTGTCTTTAAATGTTCTCTCTACACAAACTAAATATATTACTGTCTTCTCTGCCTTAACATCTTGCTAGAGATGAGACAGACTTTTTAAACCCATTTTTAGATGTTGAATTTGTGCCTCACCTTACCTGCAAAGACTGAATTTTCTTTTTCAAGGCTTCACAGTCTTCCATGAGCACTGATCTGTTGAGAGAAAACAGCCCATTTCCTTCTTCAAACACTGCTTGCTTTCTGTAAAAGCCTCTCGCCCATGAATTAGTCAAAGTGTGCTATTAGAACAGTGAAAGAATGAAGTGGGTGACACAGAGACAGAGGCATGTGTTTCACATTTGGGCCTGATTTTGTTAACCGCACTAATTCTTTTTAAAGTGGTGTTTCTCTCTCTCTCTCTCACACACACACACACACACACACACACACACACACACACACACACACAGACACACACATTTCACATTGAGTAATTACTTCGTTTTAGTGTTGCGTCTCACACAAACACACACACACGCGGACACACACGCGCACAAACACAGTTTCACACTGAGGAACAGTGACAGAAATAATAGTTGCAGTTACTGTAAATGAATGGGACAATGGGCACTGAAAACATGGGACATTATTATGAGGGGGATATTGTACTCTCCCACTGGATTGAACCTGTTCAGAGATCGTTAAGTGCATGGGGCTGCCTATGTTTGGTTTGAACTTTCAGATGGCACGCTTGTCATCCATGAACTTCATTAACTCAACCCCATCATCTTTTGATATGGGTTGGGGGGATATATGACCTACTTCTCCTTAGACTGTTATGTAACCGCTGTAGTTCCTACCATCTCCTCACTTTCTTCTTACAAGCCTCGGAATGTTACATATGCCGAGGTCTGGCATTCATTTTCTCACAATGGGGGTTTTTGTTTGGGGGCCGAGTGATGGATCTCGCTTGCTCTGCTCAACCTTCCCCTGCCAGTCTGAGCCGCACCCAATGCTTGCATTCTCCATCAGGCCTTCAAGGGGAACTTATATATATATACAGAGAATATATACCCAGAGACTCACCGAGAGAAAGAGAAAGAGAGAGAGAGTGAGTGAGTAAGTAAGAGAGAGAGAGAAAGGAGGTTGAAGACATCAAAGTAACGAGACAGATTAAGGATGAGAGAAGTAAAGATAAAAAAGAGAGAGAGCTGTAAATGAGAACAGTGAAAAGAAAGAGACAGTTGACATGACAGTTGGATGATGGGGAGATGCAATTAGAAACAGCCTGTAAATAGTGAAGTAAGCTAACTAAAGGTAAACGAACAGAGATGAGAGGGAAGGAGAAAAAGAGGGTTAGAGAGAGAGAAAGGGAAAGGGAACTTGAGAGAAAAACGGAGACAGAAGGGACACAAGGACAAAGAGACAAGGAAAAAAAAGAATGTTTTGACGGGGGAAATCAGAGAACCCTTGGGCAGCAGGCATAGTGGAGACATAGCACGACAGTCCCCTGCATAGCATGTCAACACTAAGTATGTCTATCGCGTCTATTCTGTGTCCTTACTGAGCCTTCAGTGGTCACCGATTCAGAGTGACAGCCGTGGTTTACAGTCTCCTTTAATCTTTGACTTGCACGCATTGTGTGCAAGAAGTGGCATATGGTGGCATATGGGGGGGTGAGCACGGTGGGCAGTAAAGTAGAAGCAGGGAGCGAGGGGCAAACTTCCCCTCTGTCACTGTTTATACAATAAGGAGACCAGGCGGGCCCTCTGTAAACTGTAGGCCATGCCAGACTGAGGGAGCTCAACCATAAGGAATGCAAGGATGGAAAAAAATAAAGATTACAAAACAAACTTGAAGCATTCGTGCAACATGTCGAGCGTTAGAACTGAGAGCTCCGTTCTCCACAGGCGCTAGGGCTCTGCCTCCATTGAGGCGGTAACTTACTGGAGGTGGGAGACAACCTCGTCCACGTGCAAAACATTCAGCTTGGTCTTCACAACCTCAATCTCATCCTCCAGGCTCGAGATGGAGAGACGAGAGCTGGACCTGAGGGGAAACGTGGTTCCACTGAAGTCTTAATATCCAGCAGAGTTGGATTTCTTTTCCATAATCAGGCATTTATATAGTAAGGAAACCAGACCGACCTACTTCCATTTTGGCTCTGTCTGGACTGCGATCTCCTAGGTGTGTCCCTGTTTTCAGCAGTGCTTCTGGGACTCTTGGAGGCATCGCCAAGGGCGTAACTGACCACGTTGGGGCTGAAGCGGGACAGTGCTTTGTCCTCGTCCCTAAAACACACATAAGTCAGCATACCACAGCAGATATACTCAAGGAGGAGTCGTACTACAGTAACCTTTAGCCAAGCACCCACCCTTTGGTCGGTGAAAGGTGTTTTAAATGTGCTTCATAAATCAAATTTAATTTACTTTACTTTTACAATACATTCCTCAACCATAAACCTAAGCAAATAACTTTGAAAAAAAAGCTTCCTTTAAAAATAGTTTAGCTGAAGGTAGATGCATTTCAGCCTTATAGCAGTTCTTAACATGACAGGATGACTGACAAATAGCCATCTTGTCGCGTAAGTGAACTAGGCACCCCCATGTGCTAAAATTTTCATAAAATTTTTTTCCCCAGATTTTCTGTGTGTAGCGGCTACTGGGCCCAGGAGGTACAGTAAAACTCAGACACCTCAAGCCACATGCTACAGACACAAACAGGCTTTAGCCTCTCGCCAGCAAGTCAGAGCCTACTGTATGTCTGATGCTGCATGTTCTGGTTCAGTACAATGACGTTCTAGTCCATATAACCAAATACTGCTTTCTGTTCTTTGGATTAAGGGTCTTCAGTAAAAATAAAAAGCCTTGTTGTGCCTACAAGACAGACTGAGAGCATCAGTGAGGTCCAACACAGCAGGGCAAAAATCATAAGGCTTCTGGCCGAGGGAGTAAGTGACATCATGCAGTGCCTGCATCACTCACTCATGTCCATGGATAAAGAGCCACTGTTCAGCGTGCTGACTATGCCAGCAGGACATATGAACACTCTGGGTCCACAAAGTAAGCTTTCAGTTCAGTATTTGTGCACATACCATTGCACATTCTGTCTGTCATGGATTCAAATGAACACACACAAACACACACACAACTCAAACCCTACATTGTGATGGCGCAGGAGAAGTTGATGTGTGTCTTCTGCAGTCTGGGGTTTTGCTGTGGCACTGGAGACCTGTGTCTTTCATCACACGCTAGCCTCTCCAGCCATGAAACGAGCCCTTATACTCATCAGCTGCGTCTCTCTCCAAGCTGTCATATATTATTGTACCACTAGAGTTGCTATTGACAAAATTGCAAATGGAGGTTTACGTTTAACCTGTGGAATGGACACAAAGTGATACAATTCCTACACTAACAGTGTGTACTCTGTCCACCATGCTACACTGCTAGATTGCAAAACAGAAAGGACCTGACCTGTTAAAGGACCTGTTAAACTTTGCGAACCTCACTGAGAATATTAAAACAAAAAAAAAATTCATATGAGTGTCCTGGCAAACGCAGACAGTGGCTCAAATGACGTGCTTCAACTAAATGAAGCCCCTTGGCTTTGGCAGTGGACAGGTCTGTGAGAGGGCAAGATTCTGTTCAGGCAGCGTTCATTTTAAAAACTCTATGTTACTATAGCAACCCATAACATCCCCCAACGGCTCATGGTCATATTCTTTTCATGATACATGCATTCTTCCACAGAGCAAAGCTTAGGCCTAATGTACATAAGAAATACAAGAGGCCATCCTTTGGAATCAACACATTCTCATATGTCGTTCTGGAATAGCTTGTGTTGAGATGAACAGAATAGATCCAGTTATGTGCTAACAGCAGTCTAAACCAGCGACCGGTTCTTTGTGATGAAGAAAGGGGTATGACTCACTTCTAAAGAGGGGGTAGAGGACTGTGGTGTGTGTGTGTGTGTGGAGGGGAGGATTTGAATAATGATAGAAACAGAGGCCACATTGTGGGTGCTAGCAGAGATCAGTAAGCGGCTTAGAGGTGCTCACAGCAAAGAGAGGAGATCTAATCGCTTCAACAAAGATGGCTTAGAAGACCCAAAACATCAAAAAGGGGGAGAGGCACAAGAAAATGCGCCATGTTTTCACATAAAAAAGAGACCTATTTAAAGCCAGCGTCTCTTGGACTGATAAATTACCGACATGTGAAATACGTTGCACACACACACATACGCACGCACACACACACATACTCTTTGAGATCCCCGGTTCCTGCTCCTGATTGTTATGCTAGTTTCCGTCAGAGATTTAGGGAGCCCTTTTGGGAGGCTTTTAAGGGCAGGCCTAGGACCATTCGCTACTCACCCTGCCACAGTAAGGTTCTCTTTCAAAGAGGCATTCAGCACACCCCCTGCCCACATAATGGGACAGGTGCAGCTCGGCTGCGGATGGCCAAAACAAATCACTGAGACAATAGCGAGGGGGCGGACCACACAAGCAGGGACAGAAACGATCAGAAAAAAAAGAATGGAAAAAAATAAGACAAATAAATAAACAAATAAATGAAATATATAAAAAGACAACAAACAACAAAACCAAACTGACAACCAGCTCTATTAAACACACTTTCAGAGGGTAGGCTGCCAACAGCTGGTTCTGAGAGTCTACAGTCACCATGTCTCAATGGCTTCGTGCTTTGGACGGCACTGAAAGTCAGCCACTGGATCAATATTAAACAAAAATGATCCCAATCTGTCCTTAAAGAAGATTGGTTGATTTGCAGTAAGGACTTTGCTGTAAGTATTTGCAGTAAAGCCATTTTAGAACAAGCAAACTAGCGTGACCAAATGCTAACTACACAGAACATTCTTTCAGAAGATAATATGACCAATTAATGGCATTGTCTGACTTTCTACAGAGAGGGGAGAGTTGAAGGTGGAGACAGCATTCTTTCCTACATCTCCTCAGTTGCTGAGTGATGGTGGCTCCTTCTGTTATATTGGCACCTGTAAACAACCACTCTTTAGGGAAAAAAGGAGAAAGAAAAGGCCATCCGGTCGCATTGTTGAAGAATAGGAGGCCACCAAAACTGCTCAAGTCAGCAAGTGTCCGGTTGTGCACCATCCTTCCTCAATGACAGATGGCAAAGTGAAAGACAGAGACGCAGGAAGACATTGCTTAAAGTCCTTGATTTCCAAAGAGTGATTCACCAGAAAGGGATTACTGCTCTTGTGTCTGACCAGTGTGCAACATCAAAGTGAGACGGACAAGTGGTTTCAATGCCAATGTTTAGATTTACTGCAATAGTACAATAATTTAAAGATTTACATTCTCCAATCTGATTGGACCTGGACTCACTTTCCAGTCTCAAATATTTCAAAAGGCCTATGGCTCTGTGAGGCAACCATTTTAGAATAACACAAGTTCTCAAAGTGCTTTCAGGTGGCAGAGTGTCTGTGCTCTAAACTCAAACTCTCGTTGAACTTCTCTCAGGGCTGGTGCTCTCATTCGTTTTACCTAAACCATTATTGCCTGCATTTGCTATAGAACAACTACTGTCACAAAAATAAAATGTGTTAAATAGGCTTTGACCTTTGGAGCCAATCTCATGGTCCCAAAGAACCAAATGCCTCTTCTGAGGTCACGCCAATTTGTCAACAGTGACAAAAAATGTCAAAGGGGCAATGGGGTGTCTTGGTGGTCTGGGACGGAGCACAAGAGGTTAGATGGACATTTATTCACCAGTACTCAACAATACCTCAGTACAACACAATTTCAGTAAGCTGTATTAGGGAATTTACCAATGTGGCCGTTGCCTAAGTGTGCGAGACAGAAGAGGCTGGTTTCTGTATTAGAATTGCCACCTGCTGATCCTCGGTTACGCTTACTTGACATTGGTCGTGAAACAAATCTATATATTCAGGAGAGACATTTTGCATTTTCATCACCTGAATGATGGAAGCTGTTGCAATCAGTAATGAGAACCTGGTAAGGCCTGGTAAAGGTTAACCACCTTAGAGTTAGTACTGAATGTGGGAGGGAGTGGATATAAGTCTGCTCTCTTTACCTGCCCTGCCTGGCTGCCCTCTCCCTCACCGACATCAGCAGCAGCTGGATCTCAGCCTTCAGCAGGGCTTTGATGGCTGGGGGATCAGCCAGGGGTGACAGCACAGTCTTCGGAAGAATGCCTTGACGGGTGGAGAGCGAGTCTCTCCAAATCTGCTCCCACGTCTCCACCTAACAACAAACCAAAATAGACCACAAACAGAATAAAAAGTCAAGTCATGCTTTCACTTTTCCATGGTTTAGTGAACAGTTTGAATCACAAAACCTTACCATATTGCTGACATTATTACCCCTGGTCAAGGTTTCTCCTATTAAAGTTTGACCCCTGACTCAGTCCATTTATTGAGAGCACCTACAAGGAACTGGAAATCTCACACAGTCTTCCAGGATAGAATATCAACTTTTTTAAGGCAATACCATTCCCAAGAGACAAAATGTTGATAACCACCCTTGGAGCACATGGCCTTTTCCTCATTAACACTCTCTGTACCTGCTGTTGGCCTCCCATTTCACAAACAATGCCAGACCCTGGAGCACACTTCAAAAGCTGGCAGGTAACCAGAGGGAGGAAAGTTGAGCCCAGTGAGAGGGAGCTTTGATTTGGGGGTGCCATCACTTAAACTCGTCTGGCACAGACAGCCCACGCGCCCTTGCAGACTTTCTGCTTAGCAGCCCCCCTAAGTCACAGCTGTACAGGACTCAGGTGTTAACAACGTGAGTGGCTGTTGCTGGATAGTTGTGAGCTGTTGAATGCAGTTCTTAAGAATTGGGGAGGAAACGTGGAAATGTGTGCTCAGACATTTAGGTGAGTTACTAGAGTAGAGGATAACTTTTTGTATTTGGAAAACTTAGCCTACAACACCTTTATATGTTCACCTTTGAACTTACAACACAATGCTTGGATGGTGACCCTATCACTCCCCTATTCTGCATGAACTATCGCACAGACCATGACAGTGACAGTGCTTTGAATCTTTAACTGCAACTCTTCTTTAACTCTTCAATTTATTTCAACTCCGTGTTCTTAAATAAAAACACACACCATTATATAATGCAAACAGATGGCTCACAAAC
This sequence comes from Tenualosa ilisha, assembly GCA_015244755.2. NCBI lineage: Eukaryota > Metazoa > Chordata > Actinopteri > Clupeiformes > Clupeidae > Tenualosa > Tenualosa ilisha. The sequence goes on from PYXC01002106.1 coordinate 243,135, forward strand.
TCAAACCCCTCTTGGTATGTTACTTTAAAGACTGGAAAGCCCATTTTGGAGCTCACATGGCTGTAGTCCAAGAAACGACCATGGTCTCATATCCTGAGATAAACATGAAAGGGAGCTAGCATATCTCCTAAATCAGCCCTCTTGTAGACCGTGACCTTGCTGGAGAGGGTTAGTGAGTACTACAGAACTACAGCTGCTCATAAGAGTTTGACTTTGGGGAGAAGGAAGCCATGACTGACACAAACTGCGACCTGGTTTAACTTGACTAAAGGTAACTGTGGGACACAAGGTCTAAGAGTACATTACATTAGCTAAAGAAGTAATATGACAGTTTTGTGAGGGCATTCAGATTTAGGACTACAGCCTACCAGTGAACTACTTACCTCGGTGCACAGATCTTTATAAAAGTCGATCAGTGCTTCTCCAATTATAGAGCAGACCTCAGACTGTTCAGACGCTGGGACGTAGTCCATAATTAAATTACACAGAGAATGCTGCAGGTACTGTTCCATTTGTACGATTTAGAGATTCCATGAGACACCTAAAGCAGTATGATCACGGCCACCAACCTTCTGAAAATAGCAAAGGGCAGACAAAAGAATTGAAATCATAATTAATTTGACTTAAAGGTATACTATCAGAAAAACAAATGAGGCTTCTTTATTTCCCAATGTTAACAAAGCAAGCATGCATTCTAATCGCTAGCTGGCACACTTCTCCCTTAAATGATGCTTGCTAAAGTAGGCATGCATGTTGGTGTAATAATACAGAGGGCTAAAAACATTTAATGTAGCCCCAGTAGCAGTGAGCTGCTATGTTTATGGAGGGTGACAAAACTATTGCTCGTAACACTAATGATTTCGAAATTACCATTACCACTTACCGGCCTGAAACGTGTTGCTTCCTGTATCTAGTAAACATTGCTGTATCCAAGCAGAAACCATCGCGAGATCAGTCGTGGTTGATGGCTGATATTAAACATTAATTAAGCAGCCAGGCTAAATTATGTGTAGGCCTAGTCTACATTTAATTATTTTCTTTTTACTTATGAGGCTATTGGCTACCGAAGTTGGATAACTCGGAAAAAACAAAAACTCTAAACATGAGTGCAAATCTTGCCTTTTAACCACTTGGTGTTTTGTCCAAACTCAAGTCTAGTATGTCTCCTATCAATATTCGGGTATTCAGCTTGTCACGTGTAAATTGAAACATAACCCCATTAGAGGCGTAGATACTATGCGTGTGTTGCAGTCTTCGAAACACTTGCAGAGCAAGACTGTTGTCTCGGAGTGCTCCAGCACTTTTCGCCCAAGTAAACGGAACTTTTACAGCTCAAAATGTAGATATTTGAGAGCCTTTAACTAATTTGTGAAAGGATTTGTTCAACAGTCTATATCGAAGTATTAGCTTTTATAAGTTCTTCGACAGATATGATTAGGTCTAAAACGATGGGGATTATTCACACTTGGTTGACATTGTTGGTACATGTCCAATACTGCATGGCTTTCTCTATTGCTGGACATGAGAATACATGCGAGGCGAACGGGAGTGTTTACTACGTGGGCGAATGGTACTTTCTGGACTCAGACCACTGCACTCAGTGTGAATGCACGGCAGAAGGTTCTGCTTGTGCCCGAACCGAGTGTACATCCCTGCCTTCCGCCTGCATCCATGTGAGCCACTATCCAACTGACTGTTGCCCAAGGTGCGAGAAGATAGGCTGCGAGTACCGTGGTGAGGTGTACGACCTGGGTGAACAGTTCCAGGTAGAGTATGCATATCTGATTTCAGAAATTCCACACAACAGTGAACGTAAATGTTATATTATAGATACAAATTTAGATATATCTCGATATATATCGACGTAGAACCTCATCATTGTTTTCAAGGTTTTCGCAGATTTATTCAGAGTTAACATTTTGTGCTGCACTGGGCTTGGAGAACATGTAGCAAAAGTCCATCATAATCTGGTTATCACCTGTTTGAAGTATTGCTTCATCGTCGAATAGATCGTAGGCTACGATGTTTCATTCAACTGAACTACATAATAATGTTTCAAAGCAGTGAAATGTATTTTCTAAATTAGCCTATAGGTCTATTGCGCCACCATGTGGTTAATGTCGGACCCATTCGCCTTGATTTAGAACACAATGGGACTTGTTTTACATCTTTTCGTCACGTAGGCCGAAGATGTTGGTAATATTAACCAATTATTTAATAGTTTGCGACTTTTTTATTATATGGCCTGCTTGCGATGGTTCCTCGTCAAAGCTCCTCACCTGCTGTTTTGCAAAGACAAAACAAGTTAGCCAAGTTTATCTGTGCCATTACATGGACTGTGGATTTGCGCTGTTCCTTACTGATATCTGCCACAGGGAGGCAGTATGTGATCATGAAATGAAAGCGTATAGAGAATTACAAACAACACTTAAACGATAAATGACTCACTCATAGCAGGGCATGTCCCAAAATCTTTCAAGAAATCTGTTATTTAAACCATCTATTAAAAAATCCAACCTTTATCCCGATGCCCTGGCTAATTACTGACCCAAATCTCTGCTGTTGCCTCCAGTTGTGTGGCATGGTGGTCACTGCCCACCCCTTAGTAGTGTTGGATTGCCATGCACCATACCTCAGTTATGCTGCTATAGCCCTGTGCTATAACTCTCTCTCTCTCTCTCTCTCTCTCTCTCATGCATATATATTTACATATATATATACATATATGACACATATGATCAGTGAAATGTGATACTGGTCTAACTCAGTTGCTTCCTCTGTCCTCTGTGCCTCCTCCACAATTATCTCTGCTGAGTGTCATCCCTGCCTCCCACTGGCTGACTCTTGTCACCAACTGACTGCGACAACTTCACGGGAGGCCCATGTCAGGACTTACTCTCCTTCCTAGAGGCCCTTCCTAGACATCCATATCAGAACTGACTCTCCTTTCAGAGGCCCCACGACTTACCCCTCCTCACAATGGCACTGTCAAAATGGGCCCTCCCAGTGCTACTCACATAATCGATCTCACTTCTTGACTTTACAACATTATGTATGGCTGCTACTACTCTGTCCTGCCATAACTTTTGACAACCACCTACGGCTTTACTACCATATAATGGGACAATATTTTGGAATTATTATGATGCTCAGCTAAAACCATGGACAAATTGTAGACTATTATGGTAACTACTGATTGTACTTTCCCTGCATGACCCCTGGCAGTTGGGTTGTCCCCTTGAGCCGTGGATCTGTCCAAAGTTTCTTCCTAGTCTATCTACAACAAGGGAGGTTTTCTTTGCCCCTGTTGCTCTTAGGGGCTCCTTGCTGTAAAGTGCCACGAGACAATACTATTGAACAAGGTGCTGTATAAATAAAAGGTAATTGAATGTTTTTCTGGTGTGGATGTAACTAATATGGAATTCCTGATGAAATAGTCAAGGTCATTTGGCTGACTGGAGTGAATGACTCATGCATGCCTGTGAGGCGCTTCCCAGTTGGTTCATGGTCAGCTAGACCTAAAGGTCTTTCTTACAAACGTTTGCAGATGGCCAGTCAGACTGAATAGGGCTGAAACAATTATAATGAATTAGTCAGCAGATGTTACTGTAAGTTAGTTGCCAACTACTACCAATTTTAGTAATTTTGTACGTGAAATAGCCTACAAAATCCACTGATCACAGCTTCCTAAACTTGAACATGTACTGTAGTATGCACTCCTCAATAGAAGTTGTATGCCTTTGACATGTGTAGACAAAACAAGGCATTTGAGGACAATCTTTGGGATATTATTGGCAATTTTCTGACATTCTTTAGAAGAATAATAAGTTGATCAAGAAAAGAATCAACAAATTAATTGACTTGTTATCTATTTCACAAAATACTTTGTCGCAGCAGCCCCAGTTGTAGGGGCTTTCTGTGAGCTTTATGCGAGGGTTTCACAACCTTTAACTCAAATTAAGGTGTTTACATTACTGTTGCTTGACTGACTATTGTCCCTTGTATTTGGCAGCCCTCAGAGTGTGAGCAATGCACATGTGAGGACGACGGCATCGCACGGTGCCTCGTGGCTGACTGTGCTCCACCACCCTGCGTCAACCCTGTCTACCAGAAGGGCAAGTGTTGCCCCGAGTGCAAGGATGGTAAGCTCCATACACAACTGCGTGATCTGATCTCTTGCCTGACCTCACTGATCTCTTTACAGGGAGATTAGTGTTCATGAGGACTGTGTGGATTGGCTCATTACAAATAATACATCAGAATCAAATGAGTTTGTCTGGGGTGTGACTGATTCAGTGGGGTTGATAGCATCGATGCTTGTTTCTATTATAATGAAAGTACAAATGTCTTTTGCACACACTACATTCACTATCACAAGAAGTTATGAAATGCCTCATCTACATACAGCAACATTATGTTATAGTAATCTCAATACAGCCCTTAGCCACTTCCCCTATGTACTTTATGCAATATATGTGGTGGTAGCGTAGTGGTTAAGGAACCTGGCTAGCGTGCAAGTAGCCTGAAATGTTGTGGGTTCGTATCCCAGCTGCCACCGTTGTGCCCTTGAGCAATGCACTTAACCCTAAGTTGGAGGGGAGACTGGACAATTGTTTGGATAAAAGCGTCTGCTAAATGCATAAATATATATGCACTTTATCCTGCCCCTTCCTACCCCCCCCCCCCCCCCCCTTCCTGCATGTGACCAAAAAATCCCTTGTATCCTTGTAGTTGGTGATGGTAGATGTAGATGTGGAGTTGGGCCATATGGTATCATTTGTTATACACTGGGGTAGTTCCTTCTTCCCCATTGAGAATATATCATGTTGTGATATTAATGATATAGTTAATAACAGACTAAAATCTAGACGAGGAAAAAAGGTTTGTACTGTAATTTATGATGGTTTGAAGGATCAAATTAGCCTAGGAATCTAGAAATATCCTAGCGGTAGCAAATAGTTTTGATCACCCGGTACGTCTAGCCATACACTGTAGGGCCTCAGTAGGTCTTCTGTGGCTTCGTCAGACCCACCGTAACACTTTATCTTTTTAGATAGTTGTTGGGTGGCTTTAGTGCGATGTGGCAAGCTGACGACAGGGCTGCGATGGTGCCAAAAAAACTATTAAGATGGCTGTGCGTGGTTGTAGCGTTATCCTGTTCGCCCAGAGGATTGTGCCCGTTCTGTAGGTCATGGCCAGACTTACATGTGGATACAATAGTCTGGCTTGTCAGGCTAGGATTAAATAGATTTTTTTAACTACTTTTTAAATGTGTACAGAGCTATCATTGTGACAAAACAGCAGTAGTTTTCATATTGTCATTTCTATTGTGATGTAGTTTTAAGTCTATATCCTCCATCCCTATATTTTAAATGATTGAGTTCATTTCTGACATTTTTGGTTTTGCCCCCAGGTCCAAACTGCTATGTAGATTCCTCGAGGGCCCAGGTAATCCCAGGGGGCGAACCAGTGTGGGTGGACTCCTGTACCAAGTGTCGGTGCCACGACGGTCAGGATGCTGGGTACTGGGAGGGCAATCGGCTGGCTACCTGTACCCGTGTGAAGAACTGCCAAACTGAGGGTGCCAAAAAATGATGAGGGACTGATGAATTCCATCATGGAAGCCTTCCTCTTCTGAAACGAGGCTCGTCAGAAGAGCTTATTCTCTGTAGCACAACGCCTGCCCTACAGGTATCTGTGGAGTTTGGATGTTGTAGTATTGTGCTCATTACCATTAATTGTGTGCAATGAGTACATTCTTCTCAACCTAATTCAGAACCAAAGGTCAAGGAGCTAATAGTCCTGTTCATTAAAAACACATTTCATGCAGTTAAACACACATAATGAAAACATCTTAGAACACACACGCGTAACATTAAGACACCAAAGTACACAACCACAAACACCCTGCCATATAGATAGAATTACTGTAGTTTCATAGCATGCAAACTTTATATACTTCCCAAATGTATATGCTGTTTTTGTAATTACTTCAGTGTATAACTTGAGGTATACAACATCTTGTGCTGGACAAACTACTATATATTACAGTGAATTAGTAAGAAGTAATGTATGCATCATGTAGAACATGATAAATCACTTTACTTCGGCAAGTAGTGTGTGAGTAGTGTGCTGTGGAGAGCTGACGACATTTCTTGAATGACATACATAGACAACGACAATGTAACTATGTAGATTTGTAGAACAGAATTGGTACTTTTCTTGTACGTCCTTGTATGTGTTCCTTGCAGGTGAAGCAGCGATTTAATAAAAAGGTTGCTGGGTTTGATTTGGATTGGCTGTTCAGTCTGGGTTTGATTGGGATTGCCTGATAAGTCTGTTAATAAATGTTTATGTTGCATGCTGTATATTTTGTATAAATGCTCTTTTAATATACTGTTATACAAATGCATACTGCAGACATGGCACGTACTGACTCTGACACATATGCCTCTCCCTGTCAGTAGTGATGAGGAGATGAACTGTGGCAGTGCACCTGTATAAAAAGTATTGCAGCCTGCATCTTTTTAATCACATTCTCTGTGGAAATGATGAAAGACCCGTTCCCTCAAGTCTTCTCACAATCAACCCCAAAATATGAATCCAACACATAACAGACAATGCATTGAATATGGAAATTTATGTATGGGGACTTCATTCTGTATGCACTAGAGGCAGGTGAAATAACTTGATCATGTAACACAATAGAATACGATGGATAGAGTTCCTCTTTGGTTCTTTCCCTAGGCAGTGCATAGGCGACTTGTCACAGAGAGCGAGTGAAGTTGGCATATACGCCTCCATCCGGTGGGGGTTATGCTGATTATGAATCAAACCTCTAAGAGGGGACAGCACACACACGCACGGCTCCATTACATGATCAGCCTCAGTCTGTCTTCCTGACAGTTTGGGGACATGATATCCCCTTCACTAATAAAACTGTCATGTTCTTTTGTTGTGCCTGAGATTTAGCCAAGTTAAAAATACAGTATGAGGTTTAAATATGAGATTCCCTCCAGTAATAAGCCATCACACTATACTGTTAAATGTCGCAGACATAATTGTCAGGGTGCATATTTCACCTCTTTTGTTCCTCTAGTGACGTATTTGTGATGGGTAAACTGACTTACTCAATCACTCACCATGAAGCACATGCGCATGCTTGTGGACACACATAAACTCACTCACCCATTCCTGGTCTTAAAGACAGAGGTTAAGACACACACACACCACGTACATACTGCTCCTTTAATCGAAAAATGGGCATCTTGGTCACTCAAAATCCTTGCAAGCCTTGTATTTATTCAAATTGAGGAACATTTCAAATTCTAATCTCAGAAATGCATGTGCGTGCACGCACACACACACACACACAGAGTGTCCAAGGTGAGTTTGTGGCTTCACCGCTTTTCAATTCTTCCAATCCTCATTATTTCCTCCCCACACCAGTGTAACACAAGCACCAACAGCAGCAGGTCCATGGAAATGCTGACTCGCTCCACAGTCGACACTCCACAGTCTTCACTTTTTCCATGTGAAATCAGCACTACAAAAAGCAGAGGTCAGTCCAAGCATAAGCCCCCTCCTGCTTGAGCCAAATTCCTTACAATAGGAGCAGTCACTTTAGGACACAACTGCTGTCTGAGAAGAAAAAAAGACCAATAGCAACCCTCAGGCCATCTTTGCTCATCAGATTTATTGATTGTATATAAAAAGTATGTTTGATATGACATTATGCATTCTATATAAGATATAACATTTTTTTTTTTGGACATTCAACGTACAAAAACCTATACAGGTACAGTAAATCTTTAAAAATGCGCCACGGGCTTCAATGCCCGAGGCAGTCAGTAGATGTCTGCTGCCAGTGCTTGTCATACTGTCCTGTAGTGTGTTACAGCAGTCCTGTCCATCCCACAAAGCAAATAAAAAGCACAGGGGAGGAGGAAAAAAAAGGACCCTCCAGATGGGTTTACTAACTGGGCAGCAGCAACGAGAATAAGCAGAAGTGTCTGACGTCCCAAGACTGAGAGAGGCATGAGGAAATGCAAGAAAGACTGGATGAGAAGAGAACAGGGAGGGGTGAAAGACACTGAGCGATAAGATTAGGAAATAAGGCTAAATAAAGAACATACAGCTGGGTAGACAGGTGGAGATTGAGAGGGGGCAGAGAAGGGCAAGGGAAGGGGGTAGATATTAGGTATGGAGCACAATGATGTCAGGGACGGCATGTCCATCTGTGGGCGCGCTGACCCAAGGCTACATAAAAAGCAGAAAGCGGTGAACTGGAAAGCCAATGGTCTTCCGTCCCCCCCTGTGACTGGACTGAGCGCTGGGTTGTAAGACTACACTGAGCTGGGCAGTGAGAGCCCCTGCACTGCACTGTGGTTTCTATGTGCAGTCAAGCCCTAAGGTGATGGGGCGAGAAATCTGAAGAGAGGTCAATGTGAGTGTCTCATTCAGTTTTAGTGCAGCCTGTTATTTGTTAACCTGTGGCATGTCCAACAGACCAGACAGAGAGGCAACTCCGTGTCATGGTCGAGTACCAATAAAACTCCACCGTCTAAACTGAAGAGGGACAGAACTCACACTGCCTTCACAGCAGGCTGGTTTCTCACGAGAAAGACCAGACTCAACACTGACCACATGGCTACTCCACATGCAACTCACGCTGAGTCATATGCATGTCATGTCCATCTGACAGGCCTTTGGGCATACCACAACTGCTTAATAGAGATCAATATGTATCTAAACTCTTGACTAGTTCTTGTTAAGATGAGAGAGTTTAGGTACAGCATGGGACATGAATGGAAAAGCATATGTGAGGACCACCTACACAAGTCTTAACATGATAAGATGTTGAAGCATCTTCAGATGACAGCACATGGTTACTGTAAGCACAGCAAACCAACATTATAGATTTGAGACCACCTTCAACATTACAGTAACACGCATCTCAGAAGCCAGCAGAAAATCACTTGCACATGAAAAGTAAACAAGCAAGCACTGTTAGATTCTTGTTTTTTTAAGCAGAAAATGTGTGTTTTTTTCAGCAGGCTAATACCAGTTTGAGAACACATGAGTTTTGATGGCATCTGCCAATTCATATTAGCGTCAATATCAAGAATGCAACAATGCTACTTTTTCAAATATTCGAAAGACTTGATAATCACTACATACCCACAAGGGTAACAGTGTTCAGCAAAGGGACTTTGTTAAGGCCTTTAGTGAACTAGACTTATGCACTTTTTTGGCCTCAAGCAAAACTAAAGCAGTGATCCAGAGGAAGGAGCAGAGCAGCCACAGCAGTGAGCACACTCAAATAAACAAACAGGCAGCAGCTGGACAGCTGAGATGGAGCTGAAGGGTCCTCCGAAGTGAATCTGTGCCTCTCATCCAGAGCAGCTGATTCTTCAGTTCAGGTCCAATAGTTTAAAAAAAAAAAAAAAAAAACACACCTCAATGGGAAACATGAAAAGGGGATAAAAGAGAAAGCAAAACAGGAAAAAAACAAAGCTAAACATATGAGAATAAAAGAAAGAAAACAAAGGCAATTGCACAGAGCCTTGATGCTCATCTCAAAAAACAAAGAGAAAAGGAGAACTACAAAGAGAGAGGGAGAGAGAGAGAGAGAGAGAGAGAGAGAGGGATTGAGATCACTGATAAAGTTGTCTTTCATGCAAATGTGAGAGAACAGTTGCAAGTACAAAAGAGATATCTACTTATATCACTTCACACAACAGAGACCGCAACAAAAAAAAAAATCTCAATTTTGTTTTGGCCCTCGTAACAAAAACAACTTGAAGGCATCGGTTTGGTGTTTCAGGCAGTACAAAACAAAAGAATGAAAACAAAACAAGCTTATTAAACAAACTGAGAGCCTTCTGTAAACAATAAGGGTAGTTTGTGAAATATTGCTACTTCCCATTGTGGGCGTACAACCATGCGCCCTGATCTGAAATATCAACACCACTGTTGAAGACCATTGTGAAGCCACAGGTAAGACTTTTCATTCAGGAGAATCTTTTCCAACAGCAAATCAATGTGAAGGGTTTGTGACCTGGTATGACACAGATCAGAACACAATGCATTACACAGCCAGCTAATGTCTGCACCAGGTTCCCCAAATAAAAAAAAACCCTTCCAGATTAGCTTTTGGAAAAAAGAAAAAAAACATTAACATCCAAACAACAAACCAACACACAAACAATCAAAAATCTACTTCAAATCCAGATTTGTGAAAGCATTGAGTATTCCAGGTGAACACCACAAAGAAAGTAACAATAGAAAATGGTCTTCTCTGCACAAATATGCTATTTTTTGCATACAGAACTGTTCCTGTGAAATTCACCATGAACCACAGTGGACAGAAGACAGCCTGTATATAGTCCTTCCAGTAGGGCTTCCATCGCCTGAAGAGAAAATCTCTTCCAGACTTGCAGAAAATCGGACCGTGGATCAACCTCTGTCCATTTACAAAATGTCTTCAGAGATGCTCTCAAGTCTGTGGTAACCAAAATGCTTTCTCCATGAAAAGAAAGACAGCATGACAGAGAGAAATGACTGAAAAGGACCAAAAGAAAGAGAGACAAAATCACCCCAGAGCCTATCATGTTCCTTAAACTCCCTCTCCCAGCACCATTTCTGTCAAGCTCACCTGTGTCTTCATATGAAGAGAGGAAGGAATAGAAAAATAAACAGAGAGAGAGAGAGAAAGAAAGACAGAAAGGAAGATGAAAAAGCAAACACTGCAGTCATTGCAGGAACAAGACACATTCATTCTGCAATATACAATATGTTCACACAGATGTACATGAGAGGAGCTGTCTGTTCTGTCCTTTTCTGTCCTTAGATTGGGTTCTGCTTTTGCCCCCCTTCTCCTGGGCACCCGAAGAGTGTCAGAACTGTGCATGAAAAACGTCACTGCTGGTATCCCTACAAGGGACCAACGACCGGCACTTGGGCCCAGTCCTTTAGTAGTTCTACTGCATGGACATACTGCATTAGCAGGGGGGCTTTGTGTCCAGCAAGCCCCTCAAGAGTTGTGACAGAGAAACTAAGTGTGTGAGAGTGATTGTGTGTGTGTGTGTGTGTGTGTGTGTGTGGACCCTATCCCCAGGTGGAAAGCTTGGTGATTTCCTGAGACGTAAGCCACTTGTTATCCAGGTCCATGTCTTCCCTTGGTTTTGGATGTCTGAGAGGGACATCAAACAAGACGTGAACCCTCTTTCGCTTCTCTCTGATAAGAAGACAGGAGAGTCCTGTGTGTGTGTGTGTGTGTGTGTTTTGAGAGAATGTGAGTTTGAGAGAAAGTGGGAAAATAGAAGGTGGTGGGTAGTGGTCACATCCTCCTAAACTGCTATCCCCGGAGGGGTCTGGGCGGGGGCTTTCCAATCTCCACGGAAATGTTGGTGTAGAGTGGGTACCTCTTGATGGAAACCACGCGGTACAGCAGCGAGCTGATGCCGTCTTTCCGCATGGTGTTCTTAGTGTTCTGGATTTTGTTGAACCTTAAAAGAACAAAGACAACACAAAAACATCACTAGACATTCCGTTATATTTTTGTTTCCAACCATCAGCATTTCCTTTTAGTTACACACAAACACACAACGCACACACACACACACACCCAGGGATATTTTAGGCAAAATTAATTTATGGCGAAACTACTGAACAGATGGTCTATGCTAGTGTGGTGTTTGCGAGTGCCTGGGACGGCATTAGCCAGCAGATGGTGCCCCATACTAGAGGAACTCCTCAGACCAAGCGGCCGAGTCAGGGAGCTGACAAAGGCATCTACCTTCCCACGCCCTCGGAAATGAGTCTCTGGTACGTGAGCGAACAAGGCTGGGCATTTGGTCCGACAAGCTAACCGATCGCCGCAACCTGCACAGTCTTCAAAGACAAAGGCACACATTGATCTCTTCAAACAGCAAGGGCTTGAATGCTGATTTTGATTCATTCATGTGATAAAACAAAACTAAAACAATAATCCAAAACAAAAACGCATCCTCAGGCTACATGTCTGGCTGTGTGAATCACAAGAAAAGATAAACAGAGAGAGAAAAAAATAATGAAAAATAAAACTAGAGTGGGAGAGTTTTATATACTAGAGTCCCTAAAGGCTTGAGTCAAAGCCAAACGTGTGAAATTGCACCCGAGAGATGACAACCCACTCCAAGCATCCCACATCATCACTTGATTGTCTCCCTGCAACCAGTCACACTGTCTTTCGGCTGGATCCCAGAGACCAAGAGCCCGACCACTCAGCCCGTCGACTTCTCCGACTCGCCGTCCACCAGCTGACGCGTCTTTCGCGCGGCCCGAAGAGCATGCACCGGCAAAGGGGATTATGGTTTATGCAAGTGTGCCCAATGGCTTTGTGGCGCTGCTGGCGGCAGCTCACACGCACACACTGGGATTACTGTGCATGCGGCAGGGAGTGAGGCCGCAATGGGCTGGCTAATCTAGAGGAAGGTGATTAAGCGTGGCTCCGTCATCCACCGACGAGCACAATCACAATGTCTCATTAACTTGAGGTGGGAGAGGGGTGGGGGGGTGGGGGTGGGGGGAGTGGCAGGAGAGGACATTTGTCAAAGTAAACGGCTAACCCATGCACAAGAGCACACACACATACATACACACACACACACACACACAATCACACCTGAGTGAATCAACTAACTAGTCATTCTTCTTGCTGAAGCACAGCCAGCCATTTGGCGAACTCTACGTTTTTGTGCGTGCGTCTGTGTTTGTGTGTGTGTGTGTGTGTGACAGAGAGAGAGAGACTGTGTGTGTTCGTGTGGGGGTGGGAAAGTGCAGCACGAGAGTTACTGTACACACTTTGCGACGCTGACATTAGAATGCAAATAACCGTGCGTGCACTAAATTGTTTACACCAAGGTGATATTTCCATAGTGTTCATGCCATAATATCAGTGGGAAGACAGATGCACGGCTGGCTGCTCCGAGACAGGCCTGGCCTGTGTTATACAGTGATTACCAAGCCTAGGAGCACTCAGTGACAATGAAGGATGTTTGTCCTGTGACTCTGTTAGTGCAACTTCACTCCATGGCCTGACCACAGATTAATAACAACCTCTAGTTATAACAGCCCCTAAATCCAAACACACCAAAAACCACATGAGACATTCACTTCTGATGTTAGCCCACTCAATTTCCTTCCGTGACTTTTTGGATAGGCTTTTTTAAAGGAGAGAAAAAATATATTTCTTTGGTTTGGGGGCTCTTAAAATCCAATACTCTTATCTTGTAAATCCCAACGGTATTTAAGAACTCCCAAAGTACTTTAACAAAGGTCCAAGAAATCTGGGGAAATGCCTTAATGGGGTTCTCCATTTCTTCGCTTTTATGGCAGCCATGATCCGCTATGAATTATTTATTAGTCTCCTAAATGCTCCGAGTCCATGTCACCTTTATAAAAGCTGAGCCTCCAGAATCCATACCAACAGCAGATACCCAGAACAGAGAGAGGGAGGGAGAGAGAGAGGGAGGGATGGAGAGAAAGAGATTTGAGGAGTGAGAAAATGTGAGCTGAGATAAAGAGATATCCATCACACAAGGGCCTGTGTCTGATTTATCGATTTTCATAAAGTGGCAGTACCCACTCCGTGCTTGTCTGCTCTGTCTATGCGTGTCCATCACCATGGTCTCGGCTGGTCGTTTGTCCCAACGTGATGGACTAGCTGACACCACACCCCAGGTCAGAGAGGACGGAACAGAACATGCCTACGAGGGCCTGACACAGGGCAAAAGGTGCTTCATATTTAGGGGATGTTCTGGGGTAAATCCATCCATAGCCCTGTTGCTCAAGGTCACCAAGTGCTGTCAGTGGGAAAAAGTTCAACAACATTTGGCACAGTGCAAGACAGCCAAACAATGAGTTTCTGAGTTTCTGTTAACTGCCGTTTTGCTATTTGGTCTGTGTTGTATTGAATTTTGCATGTTGTTTAATTATTCTCTCGACTGGTCATCCTTTTAGAGAGATATGAATATGAGCTGTGTATGGATATTAGAGAGCTTTAAAGAGGGATGAATAACTTTGCAATACATAACAAGTAGCCTAACTGCTTTGAAGCAAGGGTTTTAACCAGGCGTTAGCTGATTTGAGGGAAAAAAAATAATCTCCTCAGCAGATAACTCAAGAAGGCATTAATTTTTCAAAAAGCTGTTTTGAGAGAGCACATTTTCAAACATTGCACATTTTTAATGGCCCAAACATTTTCCACACCCCAGAACTTTTTCCCTTTTAGAAAGTATTATCTGATTAGATTCTCTCTATTTCCGATGAAGCCTTAGCTTATTAATTGGACCAGTCTCCTGTGGCTCATTAGATCCAAACAAAGCAAAATGTGCAACCAGAGGAAACCTGTTCACTTAAGTGAAGACAGCAGTTAAAAAAAAGGTACCTGAAGTAATTATCACACCAGCATCTCACTTCCGATTCTGTCACCTGACTGCCTTCTTATTTGTTTGATGGAGTGCAAACTTCAATGCAGAAGGACCACTTTGCTGAATTGTGTTCTTATGGGATTCTGACATCTCATTCACTAGTACCCTGCATGCTTTCCTACAGAAACATGAAGAAATGCTCCTGCTGCAGCATCACACTGGAGTGGTCATTACAATTCATTTTTGGAAATGAAAAAACTACAGGCTATGTGAAGAAGAGATGGAAGAGGGAGAGAGAGAGAGAGAGAGAGAGAGAGAGAGAGAGAGAGAGAGAAAGAGCACTTCAGAGATTGTTAGAATAACACAGAGGACAGGCTATGGATAGTGACCATATCCAAATATCACAAGTATCAATCCAACTCCTCAAAAGCCATCCCAATTTGTTCTGTTGCGGGTTTGCCACTTCGGAAAGAAACTGCATGTCTCTGAAAGATCCATACAGCACACAGTGATGGCAGTCACTGATTGGAGAGGCCTTGATGGATGAGTTGCTCATGCATGAAAGAGTGCTCTTTAGCGGTGGATAAACACGCTCAGTGCTCCTCTTCAGAAAGAGTGGAGGGCAGCTGGGAAAGAGCAGCAGCACTGAACTCAAAGCGACCTTAAACACGCGCTGACATTAGGTCGCTGAACTGCACAGATGTTGGGAGGGGGGTGTGCGCTAAAACCAGTCCTCCTGGGGTCAGTGCAGCAACGGCCATTTGACAGGGTTAGACAAGGGACCTGTGCTTGGGAAACACAAATAAATAAACAAAACTAAGTCCCTCATAATGGAGGTAATTATGAGGCAGTGATAAGAGCTCTACCTCTGGGGGTTGGGCTCGTTGTGCTTGTCTCTCTCGTGCTTGATCATCCGGTAGCGGCCGATCTTCACATCCGGACGGGACACCTTCATCCCGTTCAGCGTGATCCTGCAGACAGACAAAAACACAACATATACAACAACAGTTACTACAACTTGCAGATTTGCCATGTGACATTGGGATTTGGTCTGTGTGCTTTTTTGTTCGTTCATTATCTGATTTTTGGAAGTAAGATCAAATTTCAGAAAGGGTGCCAGTTTGATTATTCCTATGAAAGAAAACTAACAGACATTGCGTTACTGAATTCTCTCAACACAGGCTACTGTTTAAAAATTTGACAAGTTTTGGATTGTTTTTTTCAAATTTGTCATAGGCTACCGTCACCTGTGTGCCGTTCATCCTGATCCGACCTCACTAACCTCCACAGGCAGCTGAGCTAAAAGATGACAGGCAGGCAGAGCCATCTGTCTAGCTAGACCAGGTGATGAAGAAAATGTAACTAAGCATAATACAAATGTAGGCCTCTACCAGCTCATCCCATTGATGGCACAGTTGACAGCGCAGCCGTCACTGTGCGCTGTAAATATGGTTAGACAAATCTGTGTTTCACGATGGATGATGTTTACAGGACATGTAAACTATGTCTAAAGCATGGTCTAAATGTTGTAAATGCGTGTGTGTGTGTGTGGCCGGCCATGCTGCGTTCAAGCAATAGTCTTGATGGGTGCAGTAAACGAGTCAAAGGACATAGTTTTCTAAGGGTCCCTGCTCTCAAACTACAGGTGGGCCCACATGCGCAGAATTTGTCCATTTACTCATTTGTGCTCTCGTGTTGTGTTCACTGACCAAAAACTGTAGCTTGATGGGTTCAGTGTTTCATTTTTTTGGGGGTGACAGCGAAAATATAATCTGATCTGGCCTGTGGCAAAAGAGGCAAGTGCCGACCCTGTTTTAGCGTAGCACACTGCCGTCAGATTACAGGCACATGCAACATGTCTTTGTGCACATTCTTGGTCAGTGATGTGCCTACCCTGCTCTTCATCTTAGATAACAACTGCTCAACGTAATGATTCTAAAGAGCAAAGTAAACATCTTCCTGTGTATTACTTAGACCATATAGCCATTCTCACGAGGTTGGGGGTGTCCCAGTTGGGCTCCTCAAAGCCCCCGATGTTTCAACATCCTAACATCTCTGCTTAGGTCCAAAAAGCAAGAAATTACATTTTATTTTAATTCATTTATCTTTACTACTTGTGTTAATATTTATCCATAAAATAGGGGAAATACAAGGTCATTTACATCCAGCAAGTGACAACAGCATTTTGAACAGTCCGCAAAGCACTTCTTTTTAATTTCTCATTTCACTTCTAAAAGCAAATAATGAATGTTCAAATGAATGAATAATGAATGAATGAAAAAGTACATGGACTGGATTTATAACTGAGAGACATTCTCCGAAGAAGAAGACACAACAAGGAGAAAATTAAGATATGACAGAGAGAGAGAGAGATAGAGAGAGAGAGAGAGAGAGAGAGATGGGATGAGCCCTGTAAAAGTTGGTCTAAAGTCGCAGCAAAAGCTGAAGCATCACTGGTGTCTTAAGGGGGGGTTTCTGTGGATTGACAGCCAATGAAGCCAGAGCAGCTTGACCTCATCAAAAGCTCATTCAACCTGTGGAAAGCACAAGCCACCAGAGGGATAGAGAGCCATTATCTGGCAACACCTTTCTTTGCTGTGGTCAGTGGGGATTTCCCGAAGACTGTACACTCTAGCCGATAATCGCAGAGAAGCATGCGTGCACGCACACACACACACACACGCACACACACACACTCTTGAAAAATGAACCCGATTGTTTAAAGAACAGCAGCTTACAGCCACAAAGGATTGCTTGAACAATCCAACCATTCTAATCTTTATCCTTGGCACTCAGACAGACTACACTAACAAGAATTCTTATGTTTGCCATGTCAGCATCACACTGCCCTGACCCAGTCACACTGGTGAACTAGGGGGACAACAAATGCTTCTTAAAGCATCTGATTAGATGGAAATTCCACTGATACATGCAGGCGTGTATGTTCTCTTTGCCTGCGTGTGTCTGTGCAATAGTATGTGTTTGTGTAGAGTGTATGTGTGTTTTTGTGTGTCTGTGCAATAGTATGTGTTTGTGAACAGTGTATATGTGTTTTTGTGTGTCTGTGCAATAGTATGTGTTTGTGTACAGTACATGTGTGTTTTTGTGTGTACGAGCCCATATGTAACCATTGGTGAATTTCCCCCCTTAATACAAGACAAACAGCATTGTGATGCATAATTCAGGATTTGAAATAATCTTTGTGCATTCTTGACCCAGAAACGGTACAAGCACTGTTATTTGTTTGTGTGTGTGTGTGTGTGTGTGTGTATGTGTGTCTGCCCTCTATTTCACGTAAATAAACACATAGGTGCTGGGAGCCAGATGACTGACAGTGATGGCCAGCAGCAGGAAGCGAGGAGAGAGCCTCGGCTGCAATGGGGTATTATTTTCAGCTGAAATGGGCTTGGGCCCATCCAGAGACCACTTGGCAAGCAGACCCGAGCATGGCCATAGTATTTTTTGCTCGGGGGCTTCGCATGAAGCCTGGATAACATCCAAGACAATGTTTAGGAAAATTAAAATGATGATGGATAATGACAAAGACGATGACGATGGGATGGTTGATAATGATGATGACTGATGATAGAAATCAATTCAAGTTATTGGTGCTATGCTTCATCAAAAATCTTGAACGTATCCTCAAAAGAGGGCCTGATGGAACGACTAAAGCTGTCAAAATGACTCACAGGAAGAGTAGCCATATGGGCTCACCACAACTTGTTCTTCAAAGAAGTGCTTTCCCAGCACCTACGTACACACCTGGGCTAAGAGCCTAGATGCCAGTAATCCATATGTCAGATATTAAATCTCTTTACCAGTCTTACTCTCTCCACTGTAACGGATATTGAATGTACCTTCCTACGCATCAATGGTGAAATTTTGTTCAGGATAATGTTCTATCTCCACATGCCTCAGGAGTATACAATTGACTGCATAGACAACACGACAGCAAGCGCAAAGGAAAATGCCATGAAGTGACAGAAAATGCAGACTTTGTTTTAGATTCATTTTGCCCTTGGAGAGTAGTGCTATAGCTACAGAGGACTCAAGAGAAAAAAAAGAACATGTAAAAAAAACAGGAGAAAAATGGAAAAAAAAAAAACTGCAGCAGCTTTTGTCATCCAAACGTTTGCCGTGTTCTGTCGGAGATAAAGTAATGAAATGTGAGTGGGCCATCAGCTAATGAGACGCAGCCCGATTCAAAAGGCTTTCCCTGACTGAAGCTCCAGCATAATAATTAATACTGTAGACTGGCGATACGTCTGGGCCCGCTGGATGGGCTTTGATTGGATTAACAGTGAATTTCTGCAGATCTCCTTTCTCTTCCACTTCCCTGCAGTTCATTTAATTGCATTAGACTTGTGGAGTCAAGGGGAGTCCGAATAATCAGTGTTACTCCATTTTTTCCCGAAAAGACTTGAAGAAAACCAGAGACAGAACGAGGTGGTGGTGGTGGTTGTCGGGGGGGGGGGAGGGGGAGTAGAGGTAAAAGAAGACAAAAAAGGACATAAATAAAAGGTGAATGTGTGCGTGTGTGTGTGTGTGTTGGAAATAGAGAACCAAAAGACGGATGTGATGGGAACAGAGAGATGATGGCAGACAGTCTCAGATAAGTGCTGAGCCGGAAATGGAAGAAAAGCGATCAGTCACATGGCAGCACATCTCGCTGATTCACCACCCCGCGCATGCACGGATGAATGCGTACAGTCACTCACTCACTCAATCACACACACACACACCCACACACACTATACGTGGCCAGTCCTCGCCTGACCTCCACAGCAGAAAACCAAAACGTTACTAGAAATCGAGTCAGAGTCGAACTCAGGAAGCCTTGAGAAGGAGAATCATCGCCGTCTAAACACACGGGAAGCTGAATGGATGACCCTGCTTCCTCCGTTCAATTTACGCAAGCAGGAATCTACGCATCTGAGTCATCCGCTAATCAA